>CM060381.1:147921795-148199713 GCA_030545235.1 Helianthus tuberosus
GAAGATGTGAAAGTCACTTCCACAGACAATTCATCTATCGATCCCAAGAGTGACCTTAACAAAACAGAGTCAACTGAATCTGTTCCCCCTAAAAGAAACCGGTCACGTAGAAACAGAAGGCCAAAGAGAAAGAATGCAAAACGGGAAAACCCAAATCTCAAGAAAACAGAACCCAAGCTCAAGGGTAAGGTCGCGGATACTTACTCTTGTGCTGACAGTTGTGAGCCGGGTTCATCTAAGAACAAGCATCCTCGAAAGCACTCAGCGTCAAATGAATGGAAAAGATGTGATCAGTTCTCGAGAATAACGCAAGCTGAACTAGATGTCTTTTTCTCAAAAAGGCAGACATGTTTTAATTGTGGAATTCCGGGACACATCGCAAGAAATTGTGTTCATCGTCCCTACTACTCTAGGAACATGTACCATCAGAAGGCCACGCACTCTCATTTTATCAAAAATCGACATCCCAAAGCAAGGCCTTCTAACAGAGACTGGAATCTTGCTAAACAGGAAAACCAAAAATTTAAAAAAACAAACAGGTTTCAAGAAAAGACAAAAGCTTTTTCATCAAACGGAAGTGTCTCGGACACCAAAGATTGGAAACCTAAAAATCCTGTTAGATCCCAGTCTCCGTTTTCGCAACCATCAACTTCTACCGCGTCACCAAAAACCACAAACAACAATAAAAATCATATGATCTTTCGCGAAGTTACCTACACAGATAGCGATGGTAAACTCAGGTCCTCTATGGCCTGGGTTCCAGTATCTAACTGATTCCGTTGAATGTGCAGGAACGACTATGGAGGGCTATCTTTAGACTTTGGTTTATTGATAGTGGTTGTTCTAGACACATGACGGGAGACATATCCCAGTTGAATGACATCAAGATATTTGACAGAGGATGTGTCAACTTCACTGGAGGAGAATCAGGAAGAATCACCATGAAAGGCACAGTAAAAAATGGTGTCCTCACCTTTTCAGAGGTTAACTATGTCCCTGAGCTTAAGCAAAGTCTGTTGAGTGTATCGCAGATGTGTGACAAAGGAATGGAAGTTCTCTTCACTAAGAGTGGTTGTGTTATTTTGAAACCAGGAATTCTCATACCTGAAGACTGGTTTCTGATTGAAGCTGAACGTAGAGGAAATGCCTACGTAATTGATATGAACAAAGCACCTGCTGATCAAGTTACTTGTTTGTTTTCAGAAATTGCTGAACATGATGCTATGCTGTGGCACCATCGGTTGGGTCACCTGAACACGAAAAATTTGAATCGATTAGCGAAAGGAGGTTTCGTCAGGAACTTGCCAATCAAGGATTTCATGCAAATAGAGAAATGTGAAGCATGTGCTCGAGGAAAGCAGCATCGTCGGCCTCATAAGTCCAAACTTGTTCACACCACTTCAAAGGTCTTGGAACTGCTGCATATGGATTTGTTTGGTCCGGTCAATGTACTCAGCATCGGGGGAAAGGCTTACTGTTTGGTCATCACAGATGATTTTTCTCGTTTCACTTGGGTATTCTTCTTGGAGCAGAAAAGAGAGACTACTGGTTTAATTAAGAAATTTGTAATACTCATGGAGAATCAGTCAAATGAACGTGTAAAGATTATTCGCTGTGACAATGGGACAGAATTCAAGAATGCTGAGCTGAACGAATTTTGTGCCCTCAAAGGAATCGACCATCAATACAATACAGCAAGATCCCCTCAACAGAATGGGGTTGCAGAAAGACGCAACCGTACTCTTATTGAAGCTGCTCGCACAATGCTGATAGATTCGGGGCTTCCACTCATATTCTGGGCAGAAGCAGTGAACACAGCTTGCTACGTGCAGAATCATGCATTGATTAACAAACGTCACATGAAAAATCCATATGAAATAGTTGAAGGTCAAAAACCATCGGTGCAACACTTTCGCACTTTCGGCTGTCCATGCGTACTTCTTCTCATGGATTCCAGAGGAAAATTTGAAGCTCGAGGAGATCCATGCTATTTCATTAGATATGCTAAAAATACTTCTTATCGTGTGTACAACAAGGTAAAGAAGCAGATTGTGGAAGCATATCATGTGGATTGGCTGGAAGAAAATCCAAAAGATGCTCGCATTGGACCTGATTGGCTATATGATTATTCCTCCTTGTTTAAATCATTTCCTATTTTGTCTGATGAAATTGTTGATGCAGGAGATACAGCAGCAGAGATGCCTATTCCCGTTGAAGATGAAGATGAGGATGTGCCATTGCAGAATTTAATCAGGAAACTCACTGTGAATCCTTCAGGATTCGACAAAGTAACTACAGCACAAAGTCATTCCTCCACTACTCAGGAGCCGATTCCTGAACCTTCAACAGATAACCCTAACGGTGAAACCAACAACACTGATGTAACGCCCGTCTTAATTTATCAAGATTTTAATAATAAAATTCACATTTTAATGCTAAAATGTGACTTTACAAAAACTTGTTATACCAACATTCCCATATGTTTACAACATTTCAAAAACATATTTGTAAGTGTTTACATAATTCACTTATAACAAAACAAATCAAGATTTGACGCGGAAGCTTCATTTAACGTGTGTTCGGTTCTTGCTCGTCACTTGATCATCATCAGGGACTCTCGACATTCACCTATGATCAAAACCAACTTAGAAGTCAGTTTTGATAGTTAAATAACAAGTACAACAAGGTAATTGGGTCAAATAATCAAAATAAACAAAAATTTCAAGATTTTACCCCGTCGCCGCGCCCCACGGCAAACCCCTTTGGCCGTGGCGCGATGCCACGTCTCCAATTCGACAGAATGTGTTGATGCTGGTGCTGCATATTTGCCCAGCTAAGTTTTAACCAAAACCTAACTTCAAATGGCATAACTTTTGATCTAGACCTCCGTTTTACGCGATTTTTTCCCTACGCGTTCGTAATTTAATTCTCCATCTCATGGAGTAAAAATCCGACATCTGAATTTACAAAATTTTAGATTTCAAGCTTGTGGCTTGCAAATCAATTTTAACACTTTTGACCCGTTCGTGATTTTATCAATCAAACTTGTTTATTACCTTTAAAATACCATGGACATCATGTTATATTCACTTACCAATATTTAAGGTTCAAATTACGGGTTTCTTATGAAATCTTAACCCGTTTCGCATATCTACTCACTTTGACCCATTTAAAGCGATTTTCATGCATTTAAGCATCAAACTCGCACTTCTCTTTCTACACTTCGTTTTTCCATTTTTAAATAGCCTCTTATATTCCACCACAACTATTTTGTGGTGGATTTAACATAATGGACCGTTATCCTTAATTTTACCCTTTGGATAGCATTCTACGTAATTGACCCGTTCTTAGGCATTTGACCCTCAAGGTTTATACTTACAACTCTTACATAAATCTAAGAGTTACATAATCATATTACTAGTATCTAAACGACCTCTAAGGGTCGTTTGCCCGATTTACTTATCAAGGGCGCTTTGGTCATTTTTTTAGTCCCTCATTTACGACGAAGGACTCTCACTAATTATTTGACCAAAAATTGCATGTTTAACTAACAACTTATTTATGCGTACCTGGCCCGGGTCATAATATCGACCCATTACAACCCTTTCACTATTAATCACTAGCTAATAGTAACGCGGGCCTTATGTTAATTCCTGTGAATCACAAGACTCAACAAGTGATTGTCAAATGTTATTGTCAAATGGTGTTAACAACACCATTTGACCCATTTAGTCTAATTGACCATTTGTCCATATGAAATGGTATTTAATTACCATTTCATCACTTTAAACCTATCCCGGTTTTCTCTTTGAACTCTTTTACTTAAAAGCCGTTTCTTATTTGTTTGTCATTACATGACTTAATTCACCCTTTTTACCATAATCTATGATTTCTTACCATTTTCCCTTGTTTCGACTTTCATTAGATCTTATCGGAACATCATATACCAACCACTTAATAGCATTCATATACACTACTTACAATTAAGTATTTTGTAAATAATGTAAAGGGGCATAAGCTTTACTTACCTTGCATCCATGCCACACTTTTCTTTCCGTACTTGCTCCGTTTGACCCGCTTCATCCACAAGCTTTCACCTAGCTTGTTAGGCGTCAAACTATCATCATAATTCGTAAGACGGCTAGATTAGTCATTATCACATACGACTATTTCATCTTACGAATTTTATGTCGAAACTACTATTCGACCTCATCATTGATTAATTTGACTTTTTAAAAGTCAATTACCCTTAATCATATGAGTTGCATATTTGCGTTCAATAACTTATATAGGCGATCTTATAAACTATCCGGTAGACATTATAAAGATGCTATCATTTTTAAGCTATTTTCTATCCAAGTTTATTACGTTTCCTACACTTCAACTAGTTCAAGCGATTATCAAGACTAATTTATTCATGTATTTTCGCAAGAACTAAGGGTTCTCATTTATAAGTAAAAACCCGTTTTATCATATCACTAGCATTCGTCCGAACACCTAATAAAATCAAGTTCTACATATCAACTAGTAGATATCATGATTTCAAACATCCATGTACATGAATAAAATCACCAATTCACCATAACATACTTAACCCATTTCATGGCAACTATGAACATATACCTAAACTCATAATTTGTTCAAATATCATTCCTAATACTACCATCCATGATGGTTTCAAACATGATTATATCATTTACTTCATCATATCATCAAAACCCACTTGATAATCTACTTGTTCATCACTTAGAAGTAACCCACATCAAGTATTTCATAATTTCATCATATCTAACGAAATTAGGCATACATAAACATCTAATTTCATATTTGGATCATAATCCATCAATTTATTCGCAAGTAACCAACTTGTCTCGAATTTCAACTTTAACAATCTAGATTTTGTGACATACCTTTTGATCCCCATGACTCGGTGATCATTTTTACGTGTTCATGCATTGATTTAGGGCTTGAATCGGGCTTCAATTTGATGATTTGTTGAAATTAGGGTTTGAGCTCCCATGGAGCTTTCTCCTGGTCGATCTCCACACACACACACACACACTTAGTGTGTGTGTTGTGTTTTATTTTTTTGTTTTATTAAAACTAGTATGCCCACTAGGCAACATTAGTCCCTTGTGTTTTATCTCACTCAAAAGAAGCTATAACTTGCTATTTATTACATAGTCACATATTACTAACTAGGTTAATTAATCCTAGTTAACTTAATGAGTTCGGGAAATCATAACCCGTTTTATTTCAAGTCCCGTTAACTCGGGCCTTTTATATACTTTGTTTTCTCAAAGTATTCGTTCTCCTTTTAATTAATATTAGGCTTTTGCATTTAAATCCTAATATTTACCGGGTTAATTTTACCACTAATGGTATTTTACCTGTCTTTACTATTAACGTGGTTTGATTACCAACCCCGTTTTTGGGGTGTTACAAGTCTACCCCACTTAAAGAGGTTTCGTCCCCGAAACCTTTCTTAGGTAGTTCTTTAGGTTTAACTCTACGGACTTAGTTTCGGCAACTACTTGAGCATTGCTCGTAATTAACAACCTTACCAGAAAAGTAGGGTAGTGTGCTTTTGGTTTCAAATCGTACGCGCCTTTTAAGTGTATGGCCTCGAAGGCCGATGCTTTCATTTTGCATTTCATATTCTAGTCACTTATTTGATCGAGTTGTCATCTGATCACTCGGTTGTATTTATTCTTCAATATTTTTACTTCAAGCTAATCTTATATTGACAAGCGCTTTGTATAAGTCGTAACGCTATCTTGACCTTGAATGGTCTTACCGGCTAGACTGATGAGTCGCCGTCACTTTATACCCCGTCATTCGGGTATATCTTATTGCCAACCCGGCCTTTTGCGTATTTTCTAATTTCATATCTCTTAAATCACGCTACAACGTGGTTATATTCTATATCACTTTTTGTGACCGTGATCACATCACGTCTTGTTTAAGTTTATGTCGAGTTTTCATTATAGAAAATCTTTCTTTCGAATGCGTCGTTTTACACCTGTTGGTGATAAGACCTCTATCCTTTAATATTACCCATTTCCAAGTTCGTCTCATAATATTCATGTTTATTAAAACGTTGTTTCTTACTAAAACTGAATTTTAGTTTAACGTTTTTCCCTTTAACTATGTCAATTACTCATGTCAAGGCAATTGACAACCCATAATTTATTCTTTTTCAGTTCTTGTTTCACACGGGGAATCGTAACCAGTTCCCTTGCTTTAAGCTATGGACCCGTAGGTTCTTTCACTTAGCCTCGTAGGCTATTTCTTTAGATCTTTCCCCTTTTTAAGGTGAGATCCCAACAGTTCGTTTCTTTCTATTTATGACCCAAGGGTTTTCTTGGTCCCATAGACCTTAACACTACGTTAAATCCCGTAGGTTATGCTGATCCCGTAGATCATCTTTTATTCGTGTCAATATTCAAACGTGTGTATATATATAGCTTCAAAGCATCTCTTGTTATGTTTGGAATCGTTTATTTTTGCTTTTAAACTTTAGTTGACCATGACCGTAGTCTAAGGCTTCATTCGTTTACTTTCAGACTAATCTTTCGACTTTATGACTCCTTACGTTATTTACACGTCAGTTTGTTCCACGCTTACCATTTCCCGGTTCGTACTTATACTTCTTTACAACCCATTATCCGGGTTCTTTTACCTTAATGTTTTTGACGCCCAAAACCCCCTTTACATAGGTTTATTAATAATCCGCGTTCTTATTTATTCTGTTCACGCTTACTTACATTAGCAAGCGTCATCTTTTATTAAATTCGTTTGACTTATTCGTGTAAAATTTCATCACTTATGAATGTCAAACTTCATTCTTTATTCGACCCGTTCAACTTCAAAATAGTTGAACGTAATTTATCAAAATTTCTATTTACAGTATCTTATCGTCTTTTAGTCATGATTTGAAACCCGAGTCTTTTGACTTTCATCCGCGTTCCCGTTTCTCGGTCTACGCATGTGTTTAAATCCTTACCCATCAACCGGGTGTTTTACCGAAGTCGTTTTCATTGCAACCCTTCCGGTATGCATTAAGACTTCGCTTCGATTTATTTGGTTGTCTTAGCGAAATCCATCGCTTTTATTCAACAATGTCTTTTATTCTTTATGTGACCATCCTTGACGGCCTTATAGATTCTGAGTGACGATTATCATCGTCATCCTTGCTTTATTATGACTAAAGTTAACAACCTTGATTATCTTTTTCGTGTGGGCAATACCTCCGTTTATATGATCCAGCGGATCATCTATACTTTGGTTTTACTTGCCCATTTTGTCAACCATGGATCTTTCGTCCAAAATGACTCATTTTCGTGAATTTTCCTCAGGTCATTCATTTATATCGTCATTTACATTGATCTTTGTCCCCTCTCTCGGGCTCATTATTCTAATGTAATACGCTTCCGTTACCCGGCTGTGCGTTTACATTATTATCAAGTATCTTGCTCATTTGTTTCATTTGGGTACTTCTTAATTTGTCTCATTCACCCCGTCCTTACTACATCAGATGTAAATATGTCCATCATAAGAAGTTCATGGTACCACGTGTTCACTACTTAGTTGGCCAGAGTAAGCGATCAACACCAGGTATACATGACCTTTTTATAATTTTCACATTACAGCCCATGTAAGCCTCTATTTGTTTCTCTTGGAAACAATATCCCGGATAGGTTTTCTATTCAGGTTTTTTCCAAGTTTTCAATCTACATATGCAACTTTCAATCTCTATGTATTTGTTGCATATTACTATTCATGCAATAATTTTAAACGTGCACCTGATAATGCTTGCTCTAACAGACTCTCCTTGCCATTAATTTATTCGTGATCGTTGCGCGATTTAGGTCCTTGGTGAACATGCTCTATTTGTCGTACTTTGGACCGTTCCTCTGTCAAATCCGCGATTTGTTAAACTCTTGCTATCTTTATATGCGAGTGTCCTTCAACTAAAACATTTACAACAGTTAGTAATTTTGACATTAATGGATGCCCGTATTATAATACAAGGCTTTTCTACTATACGCATCAACGCGTGTAATTCCGTTGACTATATCTACTCTATATCGATTTTATTGGTGTAACGTGTATTACACGATAACCATATGTGTTGTTCTCAACACTTTAATCATACTAAACCATTGATATACATGTACTTACCGGATTTGCGATCAAGCCTCGAATCGAACACACTTTATACTTTAACCATGAGCTCTGATTACCAACTTGTAACGCCCGTCTCTGTTTATCAAGATTTTAATAATAAAATACACATTTTAATGCTAAAATGTGACTTTACAAAAACTTGTCATACCAACATTACCATATGTTTACAACATTTCGAAAACATATTTGTAAGTGTTTACATAATTCAGTTATAACAAAACAAATCAAGATTTGACGCGAAAGCTTCATTTAACGTGTGTTCGGTTCTTGCTCGTCGCTTGATCTTCATCTAGGACTCTCGACATTCACCTATGATCAAAACCAACTTAGAAGTCAGTTTTGATAGTTAAATAACAAGTACAACAAGGTAATTGGGTCAAATAATCAAAATAAACAAAATAAACAAAAATTTCAAGATTTTACCCCGTCGCCGCGCGCCACGGCAAACCCCTTTGGCCGTGGCGCGATGCCACGGCTCCAATTTGACAGAATGTGTTGATGCTGGTGTTGCATATTTTCCCAGCTAAGTTTTAACCAAAACCTAACTTCAAAATGGCATAACTTTTGATCTAGACCTCCGTTTTACGCGATTTTTTTCCTACGCGTTCGTAATTTAATTCTCCATCTCATGGAGTAAAAAATACGACATCTGAATTTACAAAATTTTAGATTTCAAGCTTTTGGGTTGCAAATCAATTTTAACACTTTTGACCCGTTCGTGATTTTATCAATCAAACTTGTTTATTACCTTTAAAATACCATGGAAATCATGTTATATTCACTTACCAATATTTAAGGTTCAAATTACGGGTTTCTTATGAAATCTTAACCCGTTTTGCATATCTACTCACTTTGACCCATTTAAAGCGATTTTCAT
This sequence comes from Helianthus tuberosus, assembly GCA_030545235.1. Classification (NCBI taxonomy): domain Eukaryota; kingdom Viridiplantae; phylum Streptophyta; class Magnoliopsida; order Asterales; family Asteraceae; genus Helianthus; species Helianthus tuberosus. The sequence continues at coordinate 147,930,863 of CM060381.1, forward strand.
GCATTTAAGCATCAAACTCGCACTTCTCTTTCTACACTTCGTATTTCCATTTTTAAATAGCCTCTTATATTCCACCACAACTATTTTGTGGTGGATTTAACATAATGGACCGTTATCCTTAATTTTACCCTTTGGGTAGTCATTCTACGTAATTGACCCGTTCTTAGGCATTTGACCCTCAAGGTTTATACTTACAACTCTTACATAAATCTAAGAGTTACATAATCATATTACTAGTATCTAAACGACTTCAAAGGGCCGTTTGCCCGATTTACTTATCAAGGGCGCTTTGGTCATTTTTTTAGTCCCTCATTTACGACGAAGGACTCTCACTAATTATTTGACCAAAAATTGCATGTTTAACTAACAACTTATTTATGCGTACCTAGCCCGGGTCATAATATCGACCCATTACAACCCTTTCACTATTAATCACTAGCTAATAGTAACGCGAGCCTTATGTTAATTCCTGTGAATCACAAAACTCAACAAGCGATTGTCAAATGTTATTGTCAAATGGTGTTAACAACGCCATTTGACCCATTTAGTCTAATTGACCATTTGTCCGTATGAGATGGTATTTAATTACCATTTCTTATTTGTTTTTCATTACATGACTTAATTCACCCTTTTTACCATAATCTATGATTTTTTACCATTTTCCCTTGTTCTGACTTTCATTAGATCTTATCGGAACATCATATACCAACCACTTAATAGCATTCATATACACTACTTACAATTAAGTATTTTGTAAATAGTGTAAAGGGGCGTAACCTTTACTTACCTTGCATCCATGCCACAGTTTTCTTTCCGTACTTGCTCCGTTTGACCCGCTTCATCCACAAGCTTTCACCTACCTTGTTAGGCGTCAAACTATCATCATAATTTGTAAGACGGTTAGATTAGTCATTATCACATACGACTATTTCATCTTACGAATTTTATGTCGAAACTACTATTCGACCTCATCATTGATTAATTTGACTTTTTAAAAGTCAATTACCCTTAATCATATGAGTTGCATATTTGCGTTCAATAACTTATTTAGGCGATCTTATCAACTATCCGATAGACATTATAATGATGCTACCGTTTTTAAGCTATTTTCTATCCAAGTTCATTACGTTTCCTACACTTCAACTAGTTCAAGTGATTATCAAGACTAATTTATTCATGTATTTTCGCAAGAACTAAGGGTTCTCATTTATAAGTAAAAACCCGTTTTATCATATCACTAGCATTCGTCCGAACACCTAATAAAATCAAGTTCTACATATCAACTAGTAGATATCATGATTTCAAACATCCATGTACATGAATAAAATCACCAATTCACCATAACATACTTAACCCATTTCATGGAAACTATGAACATATACCTAAACTCATAATTTGTTCAAATATCATTCCTAATACTACCATCCATGATGGTTTCAAACATGATTATCTCATTAGATTCATCATATCATCAAAACCCACTTGATAATCTACTTGTTCATCACTTAGAAGTAACCCACATCAAGTATTTCATAATTCCATCATATCTAACTAAATTAGGCACACATAAACATCTAATTTCATCTTTGGATCATAATCCATCAATTTATTCGCAAGTAACCTACTTGTCTCGAATTTCAACTTTAACCAATCTAGATTTTGTGACATACCTTATGATCCCCATGACTCGGTGATCGTTTTTACGTGTTCATGCATTGATTTAGGGCTTGAATCGGGCTTCAATTTGATGATTTGTTGAAATTAGGGTTTGAGCTCCCATGGAGCTTTCTCCTGGTCGATCTCCACGCACACACACACACACACACTTAGTGTGTGTGTTGTGTTTTATTTTTTTTGTTTTATTAAAACTAGTTTGCCCACTAGGCAACATTAGTCCCTTGTGTTTTATCTCACTCAAAAGAAGCTATAACTTGCTATTTATTACGTAGTCACATATTACTAACTAGGTTAATTATTCCTAGTTAACTTAATGAGTTTGGGAAATCATAGCCCGTTTTATTTCAAGTCCCGTTAACTTGGGCCTTTTATATACTTTGTTTTCTCAAAGTATTCGTTCTCCTTTTAATTAATATTAGGCTTATGCATTTAAATCCTAATATTTACCGGGTTAATTTTACCACTAACGGTATTTTACCTGTCTTTACTATTAACGTGGTTTGATTACCAAACCCGTTTTTGGGGTGTTATAAGTCTACCCCCCTTAAAGAGGTTTCGTCCCCGAAACCTTTCTTACGTAGTTCTTTAGGTTTAACTCTACGGACTTAGTTTTGGCAACTACTTGAGCATTGCTCGTAATTAACAACCTTACCAGAAAAGTAGGGTAGTGTGCTTTTGGTTTCAAATCGTACGCGCCTTTTATGTGTATGGCCTCGAAGGCCGACGCTTTCATTTTGCATTTTATATTCTAGTCACTTATTTGATCGAGTTGTCATCTGATCACTCGGTTGTATTTATTCTTCAATATTTTTACTTCAAGGTAATCTTATATTTAAAAGCGCTTTGTATAAGTCGTAACGCTATCTTGATCTTGAATGGTCTTACTGGCTAGACTGACGAGTCGCCGTCACTTTATACCCCGTCATTCGGGTATATCTTATTGCCAACCTGGCCTTTTGCGTATTTTATGATTTCATATCTCTTAACTCACGCTACAACGTGGTTATATTCTATATCACTTTTTGTGACCGTGATCACATCACGTCTTGTTTAAGTTTATGTCGAGTTTTCATTATCGAAAATCTTTCTTTCGAATGCGTCGTTTTACACCTGTTGGTGATAAGACCTCTATCCTTTAGTATTACCCATTTCCGAGTTCGTCTCATAATATTCATGTTTGTTAAAACGTTGTTTCTTACTAAAACTGAATTTTAGTTTAACGTTTTTCCCTTTAACTATGTCAATTACTCATGTCAAGGCAATTGACAACCCATAATTTATTCTTTTTCCGTTCTTGTTTCACACGGGGAATCGTAACCAGTTCCCTTGCTTTACGCTATGGACCCGTAGGTTCTTTCACTTAGCCTCGTAGGCTATTTCTTTAGATCTTTCCCCTTTTAAAGGTGAGATCCCAACAGTTCGTTTCTTTCTATTTATGACCCAATGGTCTTCTTGGTCCCGTAGACCTTAACACTACGTTAAATCCCGTAGGTTATGCTGATCCCGTAGATCATCTTTTATTCGTGTCAATATTCAAACGTGTATATATATATATATACATATATAGCTTCAAAGCATCTCTTGTTATGTTTGGAATCATTTATTTTTGCTTTTAAACTTTAGTTGACCTTGACCGTAGTCTAAGGCTTCATTCGTTTACTTTCGGACTAATCTTCCGACTTTATGACTCCTTACGTTATTTACACGTCAGTTTGTTCCACGCTTACCATTTCCCGGTTCGTACTTATACTTCTTTACAACCCATTACCCGGGTTCTTATACCTTAATGTTTTTAACGCCCAAAACCCCCTTTACATAGGTTTATTAATATTCCGCGTTCTTATTTATTCTGTTCGCGCTTACTTACATTAGCAAGCGTCATCTTTTATTAAATTCGTTTGACTTATTCGTGTGAAATTTCATCACTTATGAATGTCAAACTTCATTCTTTATTCGACCCGTTCAACTTCAAAATAGTTGAACGTAATTTATCAAAATTTCTATTTACAGTATCTTATCGTCTTTTAGTCTTGATTCGAAACCCGAGTCTTTTGACTTTCATCCGCGTTCCCGTTTCTCGGTCTACGCATGTGTTTAAATCCTTACCCATCAACCGGGTGTTTTACCGAAGTCGTTTTCATTGCAACCCTTCCGGTATGCATTAAGACTTCGCTTTGATTTATTTGGTTGTCTTAGCGAAATCCATCGCTTTTATTCAACCATGTCTTTTATTCTTTATGTGACCATCCTTTACGGCCTTATAGATTCAGAGTGACGATTATCATCGTCATCCTTGCTTTACTATGACTAAAGTTAACAACCTTGATTATCTTTTTCGTGTGGGCAATACCTTCGTTTTTATGATCCGGCGGATCATCTATACTTTGGTTTTACTTGCCCATTTTGTCAACCATGGCTCTTTCGTCCAAAATGACTCATTTTCGTGAATTTTCCTCAGGTCATTCATTTATATCACCATTTACATTGATCTTTGTCCCTTCTCTCGGGCTCATTATTCTAATGTAATACACTTCCATCACCCGGCTGTGCGTTTACATTATTATCAAGTATTTTGCTCATTTGTTTCATTTGGGTACTTCTTAATTTGTCCCATTCACCCCGTCCTTACTACATCGGATGTAAATATGTCCATCATAAGAAGTTCATGGTACCACGTGTTCACTACTTACTTGGCCAGAGTAAGCGATCAACACCTGGTATACATGACCTTTTTATAATTTTCACATTACACCCCATGTAGGCCTCTATTTGTTTCTCTTGGAAACAATATCCCGAATAGGTTTTCTATTCAGGTTTTTTCCAAGTTTTCAATCTACATATGCAACTTTCAATCTCTATGTATTTGTTGCATATTACTATTCATGCAATAATTTAAAACGTGCACCTGATATTGCTTGCTCTAACAGGCTCTCCTTGCCATTAATTTATTCGCGATCGTTGCGCGATTTAGGTCCTTGGTGAGCATGCTCTATTTGTCGTACTTTGGACCGTTCCTCTGTCAAATCCGCGATTTGTTAAACTCTTGCTATCTTTATATGCGAGTGTCCTTCAACTAAAACATTTACAACAGTTAGTAATTTTGACATTAATGGATGCCCGTATTATAATACAAGGCTTTTCTACTATACGCATCAACGCGTGTAATTTCGTTGACTATATCTACTCTATATCGATTTTATTGGTGTAACGTGTATTACACGATAACCATATGTGTTGTTCTCAACACTTTAATCATACTAAACCATTGATATACATGTACTTACCGGATTTGCGATCAAGCCTCGAATCGAACACACTTTATACTTTAACCATGAGCTCTGATTACCAACTTGTAACGCCCATCTCAATTTATCAAGATTTTAATAATAAAATACACATTTTAATGCTAAAATGTGACTTTACAAAAACTTGTCATACCAACATTCCCATATGTTTACAACATTTCAAAAACATATTTGTAAGTGTTTCCATAATTCACTTATAACAAAACAAATCAAGATTTGACGCGAAAGCTTCATTTAACGTGTGTTCGGTTCTTGCTCGTCGCTTGATCTTCATCTAGGACTCTCGACATTCACCTATGATCAAAACCAACTTAGAAGTCAGTTTTGATAGTTAAATAACAAGTACAACAAGGTAATTGGGTCAAATAATCAAAATAAACAAAAATTTCAAGATTTTACCCCGTCGCCGCGCGCCACGGCAAACCTCTTTGGCCGTGGCGTGACGCCACGGCTCCATTCCGACAGAATGTGTTGATGCTGGTGCTGCATATTTGCCCAGCTAAATTTTAACCAAAACTTAACTTCAAAATGGCATAACTTTTGATCTAGACCTCCGTTTTACGCGATTTTTTTTCCTACGCATTCGTAATTTAATTCTCCATCTCATGGAGTAAAAATCCGACATCTGAATTTATAAAATTTTAGATTTCAAGCTTTTGGCTTGCAAATCAATTTTAACACTTTTGACCCGTTCGTGATTTTATCAATCAAACTTGTTTATTACCTTTAAAATACCATGGACATCATGTTATATTCACTGACCAATATTTAAGGTTCAAATTACGGGTTTCTTATGAAATCTTAACCCGTTTTGCATATCTACTCACTTTGACCCATTTAAATAGCCTCTTATATTCCACCACAACTATTTTGTGGTGGATTTAACATAATGGACCGTTATCCTTAATTTTACCCTTTGGGTAGTCATTCTACGTAATTGACCCGTTCTTAGGCATTTGACCCTCAAGGTTTATACTTACAACTCTTAGATAAATCTAAGAGTTACATAATCATATTACTAGTATCTAAACGACCTCAAAGGGTCGTTTGCCCGATTTACTTATCAAGGGCGCTTTGGTCATTTTTTTAGTCCCTCATTTACGACGAAGGACTCTCACTAATTATTTGACCAAAAATTGCATGTTTAACTAACAACTTATTTATACGTACCTAGCCTGGGTCATAATATCGACCCATTACAACCCTTTCACTGTTAATCACTAGCTAATAGTAACGCGAGCCTTATGTTAATTCCTGTGAATCACAAAACTCAACAAGCGATTGTCAAATGTTATTGTCAAATGGTGTTAACAACACCATTTGCCCCATTTAGTTTAATTGACCATTTGTCCGTATGAGATGGTATTTAATTACCATTTAATCCCTTTAAACCTATCCCGGTTTTCTCTTTGAACTCTTTTACTTAAAAGCTGTTTCTTATTTGTTTGTCATTACATGACTTAATTCACCCTTTTTACCATAATCTATGATTTTTTACCATTTTCCCTTGTTCCGACTTTCATTAGATCTTATCGGAACATCATATACCAACCACTTAATAGCATTCATATACACTACTTACAATTAAGTATTTTGTAAATAATGTGAAGGGGCGTAAGCTTTACTTACCTTGCATCCATGCCATAGTTTTCTTTCCGTACTTGCTCCGTTTGACCCGCTTCATCCACAAGCTTTCACCAAGCTTGTTAGGCGTCAAACTATTATCATAATTCGTAAGACGGTTAGATTAGTCATTATCACATACGACTATTTCATCTTACGAATTATATGTCGAAACTACTATTCGACCTCATCATTGATTAATTTGACTTTTTAAAAGTCAATTACCCTTAGTCATATGAGTTGCATATTTGCGTTCAATAACTTATTTAGGCGATCTTATCAACTATCCGGTAGACATTATAATGATGCTACCGTTTTTAAGCTATTTTCTATCCAAGTTTATTACGTTTCCTACACTTCAACTAGTTCAAGCGATTATCAAGACTAATTTATTCATGTATTTTCGCAAGAACTAAGGGTTCTCATTTATAAGTAAAAACCCGTTTTATCATATCACTAGCATTCGTCCGAACACCTAATAAAATCAAGTTCTACATATCAACTAGTAGATATCATGATTTCAAACATCAATGTACATGAATAAAATCACCAATTCACCATAACATACTTAACCCATTTCATGGCAACTATGAACATATACCTAAACTCATAATTTGTTCAAATATAATTCCTAATACTACCATCCATGATGGTTTCAAACATGATTATCTCATTAGCTTCATCATATCATCAAAACCCACTTGATAATCTACTTCTTCATCAGTTAGAAGTAACCCACATCAAGTATTTCATAATTTCATCATATCTAACGAAATTAGGCATACATAAACATCTAATTTCATATTTGGATCATAATCCATCAATTTATTCGCAAGTAACCTACTTGTCTCGAATTTCAACTTTAACCAATCTTGTGACATACCTTTTGATCCCCATGACTCGGTGATCGTTTTTACGTGTTCATGAATTGATTTAGGGCTTGAATCGGGCTTCAATTTGATGATTTGTTGAAATTAGGGTTTGAGCTCCCATGGAGCTTTCTCCTGGTCGATCTCCACGCACACACACACACTTAGTTTGTGTGTTGTGTTTTATTTATTTGTTTTATTAAAACTAGTTTTCCCACTAGGCAACATTAGTCCCTTGTGTTTTATCTCACTCAAAAGAAGCTATAACTTGCTATTTATTACATAGTCACATATTACTAACTAGGTTAATTATTCCTAGTTAACTTAATGAGTTCGGAAATCATAGCCCGTTTTATTTCAAGTCCCGTTAATTCGGGCCTTTTATATACTTTGTTTTCTCAAAGTATTCGTTCTCCTTTTAATTAATATTAGGCTTATGCATTTAAATCCTAATATTTACCGGGTTAATTTTACCACTAACGGTATTTTACCTGTCTTTACTATTAACGTGGTTTGATTACCAAACCCGTTTTTGGGGTGTTACAACTGAAGACTCTGCTGGACCGTCAAACGTTCAAGGAGCTTCTTTGTTTCATGAATCAATTCCATCATATTGCACTGTAGATCCGCATGTGATCAACATCACTGCACCAAGTGAGGGGGAGCCATCTGGAATAGCTTCCAGAAGCTTTTCAAATTTGCAATCAAATCTGCAAGTCCCTGCAACAACAATTCCACAGCGTGTTCAAAAAAGTCACCCAATCACGAATGTCATTGGCCCAGTATCTGCTGGTGTTCAGACCCGCAACAAATCTGGAGACATCAACTCGTGCTTGTACTCTTGCTTCATATCACAGATTGAGCCTAAAAACATTAATGTTGCTTTGCAAGAACCTGGATGGGTTGATGCGATGCATGAAGAGTAGGGATGTGATTGGTACAGTACCCGTACCCATACCCGTACCTGTACCAAAAATACCGGTACCGAATTTGAACAAAACTGGGTACCAAATACCGTACCAAATATATAGGTACCGTACGGGTACGAGTACGGGTACTGGTACGGGTATTTTTGGTACAGTACCCGCTTTGGTTCCATTTTGTTTTTATTTAGTTTTTTAGCACTTGTGCGAGTACTAAATAGGTAACATTACCAATATAGTACGAGTACCAAATAGGTTGAATTGGTACGAGTACCAATACGATACGGGTATCATATAGGTAAAATCAATACGAGTACTATAAATACCATAATACGAAATAAAACATAATACGAAAAAAAAATTTAAAGGTCTACATGAAATTCGGTACCAGTACCCGTTTTTACCCGTACCCGTACCCGTACCACTACTGAAAGTACCGAATACCAAAATCAATAAAACTAGGTACCGATACATGTACCAAATACCTAAAATCGGTACGGGTACGGGTACGGTACAGGTACGAGTACGGGTATTTGGGAAAAAAAGTCCATCCCTAATGAAGAGCTCAATCAGTTCGAACGGCTTGGAGTATGGAAGCTTGAGAAGTTGCCCCAAGGAAAACGAGCCCTTGGCACACGATGGGTATTTCGCAACAAGCAAGATGATTCTGGTGTGATTGTAAAAAATAAGGCCAGATTAGTAGTCCAAGGTTTCAGTCAGGTTGAAGGATTAGATTATGATGAAGTATATGCCCCAGTTGCACGTCTGGAAGCCATCCGTATTTTCCTGACATATGCATCCTTTATGGGCTTTACAGTCTATCAAATGGATGTAAAGACGACATTTCTTTATGGGAAGGTCAAGGAAGAGATCTATGTTGGTCAACCGCCGGGCTTCGTTGATCAAGAAAAAGAAGGGTATGCCTACAAGCTGTACAAGGCTCTGTACGGTTTGCACCAAGCACCTCGTGCATGGTATGCTACCCTGACTGAACATTTGCTCGCTCATGGGTACACTCGAGGGACGATCATCAGACATTGTTCATCAAACGTGTTGAGAAGGACATCATCCTAGTTCAAATATATGTTGACGACATCATCTTCGGATCGACTAATGATGCACTTTGCAAGGAGTTTGAAGAGGTCATGAAGAGGAAGTTTGAGATGAGTTCCTTAGGAGAGATGAAAATGTTTTTGGGCCTGCAAGTCCGTCAGAATAATCAAGGAATCTTGATTCACCAAAGTAAATATGTAAATGACGTTCTTGCAAAATTCAGCATGACAGACTCAAAGCCAATCGACTCCCCAATTGCAGAACGGTCGTTGTTGACTGAGGACCCAGGGGAAGTCCTATTAATCAGACGTTGTATCGCTCGATGATCGGCTCACTAATGTATCTGACTGCAAGTCGGCCATATATTCTGTACGCCGTCTGTCAGTGTGCTCGTTATCAGACTAACCCTAAACTCTCTCATCTAACTGTTGTTAAAAGAATTTTCAGATATTTGAAGGGAGCTCCTAAACTCGGACTCTGGTATCCCAGAGATTCGAACTTTGATCTGTTTGCCTTTTCAGATAGCAATTTTAGAGGAACAGACAGGGATAGGAAGTCTACATCAGCTGGATGCCAGTTCTTGGGAGATAGACTCATTTCTTGGCAGTGCAAGAAGCAGCAGACAGTGTCTCTCTCCACAGTGGAAGCAGAGTATGTTGCAGCATCTGCCTGCTGCTCCCAGGTTCTTTGGATGCAACATCAGCTGGAGGATTACGGTTTGACTTATCTTGATACAACCATTTATTGTGATAACGATGCCGCTATCCAGATAACTAAAAACCCTGTTTTTCACTCCAAAACCAAGCACATTGACATCAAAATTCACTTCATAAGAGATTGCTTTGACAGAGGTCTTACTAAACTTGAACAGATCCATACTGATGCTAACACAGCGGATCTTTTTACAAAACCTGTCAGCATCTCTAGGTTCAATGTGCTTGTAGACCTCTTGAAAATGATTCACTTCACCGACTGAGCAATAAAAAAACTTTATTGTATATAATAAATAAAGGGGTTTTTATGTGTCTCATCTGGTAAATTTGAGCATAAAGTGTTCTACCTTTGCATAAATTTATGGGGAGAAAAAGTTGCTGGGAAATGAAGTAAACTTTCGTGCTAAAGAACTTGATTAACACACGTAAGGTTTCAATGTTAAAGAGGCTAGGCTCCACTGCGATGTGTTGATAGGTCTACCGCTCGAAAAGCAAAAAGAAGCAAAGTGATACAAACATAATGGACTGGACATCTCGTGGGTAACAGACCAACGGTGTATGATTTCATGGTCTTAAATCCTGCGTTGATAGATAGCCAACATCTGAGGTTTCAGGTCTTTATACTGATAAATCATCTAGGATATCAGGGTTATCCCTCTGTTGCATCCAGACTATATGCAGACCTGGGCACAGTCAGGATATCTTGCAAAAAGAGCCACAAAAGGGCCAAAACCTGAAAACGGAAGAAATCTCACAAAAAGGAGAATTATGTGAGCTATCAAAGCCAAATTCGTACCGTTTAAGGTATCTGTCTCGCCCTCGTAAGAACTTCCTTGGTCTGTCTGCTGTACGGAAGTACTGACCTGTTCACCAGGAAGTCTGGCATTGAAAAATAAAAAGGATGATCTCAATATACTCACCTGCTACGATGAACTGTTGTGCTTACCTTGATTGCGGGGGTATGCCTTGGAATGGGACACACAGATGCTTCAGTATAATTCTACCTAAAGCGTATCACAAAGCTAAAAGTTGAAGTTTGAGCGGTGGATTTAAGAGGATAAACATATCAACAAACGCATGGACTGGTCAAAGCAAACGAAGGGCTGAAAAGTGTTCCTTAATCAGTTCGAGAACGATTTGATCCCGTGGCAGTCTTCCCAAAATCACCCCTATGTTAGTATTTTGTGCATATTATTATTTTATTATATTAATATTTTAATGTTGCTCAGTGGGTCGCTTCGTAGATTTTGAAGGGGGTATTTTGCTAATCTTGAAAAGTTGATTTAAATAATAATAAAAAATTGGATCTGGATGGCCCACTGTTTCGGATGGGACCCATCATGAATTGACTTAGTCAATCCTGAACAGGCCCATCATTTCGGACCAAGCATCCGAAATGGGCCTGGCCCATAAGCCCATCCGAGATATTTAATGAGAAAAGGACAAGGGTCCGTGTCACAATATCGAATCATCACGGACAAATTTCAAGAATTTCTCTCTCAAATTTCAACATTTCGGACGATTTCGGGCTGACTTTGGATCAGAGGTGTGTGATTCCGGACAACATGAATGCATCACGGATGATTATGGATGATCTCGGACCAGAAATCATCATCACGGATGATCTCGGACTGGGAGATTCCCATCTCGGATGATCTCGGACGAAATGAATGTCATTTCGGATGAAAAGGTTCATCCGAGATGAACCCCATCATTCCGAACCTTGACCTGCGTTGACCTGATCTTTGACCTGAACCTTTTAAATTGGACTTTTGGACTGTTTTTCTGGACTACTTTAATGACATGTCTACTTGTGTTGGAGTTTTCGACGTGTTGATTTTATTGACTCATCGTTAATCTAAATACAAGTTGACTTTAATGTTAAAAAATGATCTAACGACGACATTTTAGTGCAGAAAATTGCCAGTGCAATGATGAAAGAAGGAAATCAACAGCAATAGGAAGTAAGCGAGTTTCATAATCAAGCGGGCTCCTTGTCAGGCCCTCCAGAAGATCAAATAGAACTATTTGGATCTCTAATCAGGGGTTTGAATAATTGTCCTCTCACGCACGCTTTAAGAGCAAATCCAGCAATGTGCAACAGCTGCATTAATACTTTCTGGAACACTGCAAAGATTAATAGGAAGGGTGCAAGATCTATTGAAGCAATGGTGCAAAAGACAAAGATTATTGTGACCGAGGCAATTATACGAGAAGTGTTAAGATTGGGAGACCAACCGCACCATCCTACTTTATACGATCAGTCCAAAGTTCAAGCTGCTCTCAGAAGGATGAGCTATGAAGGTGGATATCCTGCAGTTCTAAAGAAACTATTTCTGCCATACTGGAGGCTTTTAGTGCACTTCTTCCTTCAATGCATAGCCGAGAACAAAGGTGGATTTGGTCAGTTAAATAAGACGCAGACATCAGCGATTGTGGCGTTAGTGAATGAATGGGATTACAACTTTTCAGCTTTCATCTTTGATAATATGAAGAAAATGTTAGATGATCCGAAGAAGAAGATTTTCATGCTATACCCAAGGTTCATCCAGATGATTCTTGACGATCGATACCCTTCGTTGGTCAAAGGCCCGAATTTCATCAACTTAAAGCCAATGGGGCCAGGATGTTTTGAGAACGCATGTAGAAATAAACGAGCCAAACATCATAATTTTGAAGCGAGGTTTCCGCTTGAGAAGCATGGGACGAATTCCCTTTCAAGTTGGGGATGATGTGGCACCCGCGGAAAATACTCAGTCAACCTGATTTAACGCCGTGCTATTTTTGGGATTGCTTGTCAAATTTCGGGACGAAATTTCTTTCAAGTTGGGGATGATGTGACAACCCGAGATTTCAAGACCTTTTCCTTACGTGTCACCTGTTTTATATTTCATTGTACTTGGTATTATATGTGTTATGTTGGAATGCTATTAGTAATTTAGTGATTGTTTATTATTAAAAACCTTTTTATGATAAAAACCCTTTAGTCACTCAACAACTGCCTGACGAAAAATGTATATATATTTCGTCATGGGCTACTCGACGAAAGAGGTGTTTCACCACTCCCTTGCCCGACTAAAGTTGATGTTTAGTCAAAAGATGGGCCGCAGTATGGGCTTTCGGCCCAAGTGTAGCTGAAGACTCACTTATACGCGTATATATGTGCCTTAGAGAATGAATTTAAAACCCTAACTCATTCTCTCAACAAACCGTCGGCAGCACTCTTCATATTACTCGAATTCTTTTGCACTATTGGAAACATCTTCTCATTCGGTTAGCATTCTGTCAACACTTAACAGATTGTTTGATGATTGTTGTATGTGATCTTTTGTGAACATAGGATTCTGTTAGAAACCGGATTGATATATTGTGTTGATTAGGGTTTCGAACGTTTCATAATCCCTATATTATTAATCGGCTATTCTTGATTAGCGAATGCTTTCAAAGGATCGAACCCGAACGTTTAGATCATAGTTGAATGATAATTCTTAATAGTAATGAACCAATAGATCTATGTGATCATCAATTGCAGTTATGTTATATGTGGATTCAATGTAAGCTTGGTAACTGTTATAATGACAATTGTGGTATTTGCATGATAAACCTATAAACCGATTAGATAGCGATCTACAGAAACAGTAGCAGTAAACTTTAAGGTTTGGAAGAAACGTTGAAACTGTCAAGGCAGACGACGAATCTTAAGTCGACGAAACATAGGGATTTTCGTCGCACAACATCCCGATGAAACATATGTCTTTCGTCGCACCTCATATCGATGTAACATAGGGACTTTCGTTGACAAGCATCCGATGAAAGTTGATCTTTCGCCACAAGGGATGTTTTGTCGGGTAAGTTAAGGAATTGAATAGTAGGTGTCTGTAATAATGATGATGACAGATACTTGTGTGTATATACGATCTGTGTTACATATTAGTATGATATGCATGCTACTTGTTGCACTGTAACTCTGTGATGAACACAATCTGTGAAAAGCATATAACTTGGATAACTATGAGACTGATAAGTATTGTTAACCACGGTAGGGTTGGTTGACTAACTTGGATAACAGGTAACTAAACAAACCGAGCAAACCAAGGTGAGTTCACTGCTCTTTTTCCAAGCATGCGTCCCGGGGAGGGACATTTGGTAAACGTTCCTGGGAGGAACGTCGGGTTAATGGGATGTTTGTTAATACTCGCATATCTATCAACCAAGTCCCTTCTACCGATTGTTGCCAGGGAGGCAACGGGGTATTAGTTAATAGCGCTATTTAGGTTTGGCAACCTCACACCGCACCGGGGAGGTCGGGAGTGAACTAATGATCCCAGTCTTGACCATTGCTTTGATAGAGGCAATGGGGTTAGGGCAAACAAACTGTAAGCCATCAGCGGTAAACGAGTTATTACAACATCAAATCATCAAAAAGTATTATTCACATATCTGGTAACTAAAACGTAGTAAACAAACTTTGAACTCACCAGCGTCGTCTGACACACTTGTCTGCATGCTTGCAGGTCGTTAGATTCTTGTTATGGACTTGCTATCTGGGAGTTCTGGAGTGGTCATGGGTCGAGACTCTTGGATACTTGCTTCGCTGATTATGAACACATGTTTTGAAACAATTGATTTACAGTTTACATTATGCTTCTGCTGAACATTTACATTGGTTTAACTTATGACTTGGATTTATATTTTAAAATGAATGGAATGTTTTATTTAAATATTATGCGTAGATCAAAGTGATTGGTGGCTTGGATCCTGGTACGTCACACGTCCCGTGGTGATTCCGCATGTCGTATTTTGGGGGTGTGACAGTTTGGTATCAGAGCCACTGGTTATAGTGAACTAGCTTTTAAAACGTTTTTATAAAACCAGACTATAACCGAACAACTTCGAAAATCGACCATGACACTCAGCTCTAGATTGCAAGGTTCGTCTTCTGTTTTCTTTATGCATCACTTGTTTAGTAGTCACACATTCACAGCTTGCATGAAACGATATTCTAGATACTGTGGTGATTTGATAGTGTGACACTACTCTTCTACTTTTGTGATTCTTGAATCCTATAATGCCTTTCGTATGTTATTTGAATGTGGGGGAAACTTCTAGCACAAGTTAAGAGGCACTGAGATGCGCATGCAAATTGCCTTATTATTATGGGTGCACACATAATAATAACGTGAGGTGCATGTAAGTCCCAGTGAGGCTTAACGAGTGTGAGAATGGGTTCTGCCCTATTGTGTGTAAACTTGGTAGTTTGTAGATTTCAACGTGAGACTTGACTCTTACCTCATCTCGACTCTTAAATTTGTTCCCTCTCCTTATATAGAATCATGAGTGGACGATGTCATGGACGTGGTCACATCGCGATGACCCAGGCTGAGCTGACAAACTTAATCAACATACGTGTGGCTGAGGCTTTGGCAGCCTACCAAGCTGGTACGAAATGTGCCAAATACTCTTTAATCTTATGTCGCGTGCACAACTCTTACCCCTGTGTTGTATTTTTCTTTCATCCATTAGGTCAGCCAGCGCATCAGAACAATCCGCCTGCCTGCACATTCAAGACATTCATGGATTGTAAGCCACAGACGTTCAGTGGGACTGAAGGGGCTGTGGGGTTACTGTGTTGGTTTGAGAAGGCTGAATCAGTGTTCGCTGTGTGTAACTGTCCAGTGGGGGACCGGGTGAAGTAAGCTACTGGCACTTTGGAGGATGGTGCCTTAACTTGGTGGAATGCCCAGGTGTAGATGTTGGGCATCGAGATGGCTAATGCAACGACTTGGGATGATTTTAAGGAGTTGATGCAGGAAGAGTACTGTCCTCGTGACGAAATTCAGAAGCTTGAGAACGAGTTTTACGATTTGAAGATGGAAGGATCCGAGATCGAGGCTTACACGAAACGATCTCATGAACTGGCAATTTTGTGCCCTAACCTGTCTCGACCTCCACATCGACGAATTGAGTTGTATCTCAAGGGCCTAGCACCAGCTGTAAAGGGGTATGTTACTACCGCAAACCATAACAATCTGCCCCAGATCATCCGTTTGGCACATAAGATTACTGACCAAGAGGTCGAACGTGGCTCATTGCCGCCACGTATTTCTGCTACTACCTCTGCTGCTACAGCTACCACACCTGCTAGTGATAACAAGCGAAAATGGAATGATGCTGACAAAGCAACCAGTGCCAGTCAATCTCAGAAGAGGCCTGACAACAGCAATAACCGTAGCTTCAGTCAGTCGTCCTCAGTTAACCAAGGCTAAGGCAGCAATCAGAATCAAGGCTCCTACGTTGGTAAGAAGCCAAAGTGCAACAAGTGTGGTTATCATCATCATGGACAGTGTGTCCGGGCTTGCCGTAGATGAGACAAGTTGGGCCATGAGGCAAAAGACTGTAGGGTCCCGTACCCAAAACAGTAGCAGCAGCAGAATCAGCAACATCAGCAACGGCAATGGCAGCAGCCCCATCAGAACCAGGGCTTTAAGAAGGGGTGTTTCCAGTGTGGGGATGAGGGCTACATTAAGCGGGACTGCCCTCAGTTGAATCAGAACGCCAACGACAACAACCGCCAGAACAACAACAACAATGCTGGGAACAACAACAATGGCAACAATGGGGGAAATGGTGCTCGTGGAAGGGTATTTACGATCGGTGCTGGTGATGCTAGGAACGACGGAAATGTCGTGACTGGTACGTTTTCTGTGAACAATCTTATTGCTTCTGTGTTATTTGATTCCGGTGCCGATTGGAGTTATGTGTCCCTAGAGTTTGGTCAACAATTAGGGTTAGCCCCCAACACCCTTAGAAGTTAAGCATGTAGTAGAATTAGCTGATGGTAAAACGATTGAAGCTTCGCACGTCCTATTTGGCTGTAAACTAGATCTTGTTGGTCAAGTGTTTGATATTGACCTCCTTCCTGTTACCCTTGGTAGTTTTGATATAGTGGTTGGTATGGACTGGCTGTCTAAACACCAAGCTGAGATTCTGTGTAAGGAGAAGATTGTACATATTCCTCTCCCTGGTGGAGAGTCATTATCAAGTCAGGGACATCGCAGTGGTGCGATGGTTGGTATCATCTCAGTTATGCAAGCGCAGAAGTGTCTACGAAAAGGGTATCCTGCTATTCTAGCAATTGTTACTAATACTCCGTCTGAAGAAAGGAAGATTGAAGACCTGCCAGTTGTTCGTGAATTCTCTGATGTATTTCCTGAGGAACTACCTGGTTTACCTCCTCACCGTCAAGTGGAATTTCAGATCGATCTTGCACCAGGAGCGGCCCCAATTGCCCGAGCTCCTTATCGTCTTGCACCTGGAGAGTTGCAGGAGTTGTCTAATCAACTGCAAGAGTTATTGGACAGAGGCTTTATCCGACCCAGTTCTTCGCCTTGGGGAGCCCCGGTTTTGTTTGTGAAGAAGAAGGACGGGTCCTTTCGCATGTGTATTGATTATCGGGAACTCAACAAGGTGACTGTCAAGAACCATTATCCATTGCCACGTATCGACGAATTGTTTGACCAGTTGCAAGGGTCAAGTTTTTATTCGAAGATCGACTTAAGATCGGGCTATCATCAGATGAGGGTCCGAGAGGAGGATGTTCCTAAAACGGCTTTTCGAACGCGTTATGGGCACTATGAGTTTCTAGTTATGCCGTTTGGGTTGACGAACGCGCCAGCGGTTTTCATGGATCTCATGAACCGTGTATGCAAACTGTATCTCGACGACTTCGTTATCGTGTTTATCGATGACATTTTGATCTATTCAAAGAGCAAGGAAGATCACGAGCGGCACCTATGTCTTATTCTGGAGCCTCTAAGGAAGGAGCAGCTCTACACGAAATTCTCTAAGTGTGACTTCTGGATTCGAGAGGTACACTTCCTTGGACACATAGTGAATGAATCAGGAATACACGTGGATCCTGCTAAGGTTGATGCTATCAAGAGTTGGGCAGCACCAAAGAACCCTTCAGAGGTGCGACAATTTCTTGGTCTTGCTGGGTATTATCGAAGATTTAAGAAGGATTTCTGAAAGATCGCTCAACCTCTTACCTCGTTGACACAGAAAGGTGTTGTGTATTCTTGGGGAACAAAGCAAGAGGATGCTTTCCAGTTGCTGAAACAGAAACTCTGTAGTGCATCGATTTTGTCTCTACCTGAAGGAACAGAAGATTTTGTGGTATATTGTGATGCTTCCATTCAGGGTCTTGGTTGCGTGTTAATGCAACGCAACAATGTGATCGCTTATGCTTCTCGACAACTGAAGGTTCATGAGAGGAATTATACGACACACGACTTAGAGTTGGGATTCGTGGTTTCTACGCTCAAAATCTGGAGGCATTACCTGTACGGTACTAAATGCACTATTTATACCGACCACATGAGCCTTCAGCATATTTTTGACCAGAAGGATTTAAATATGTGACAGCGTCACTGGGTGGAACTTTTAAATGACTACGACTGTGCAATCAAGTATCATCCGGGTAAGGCTAACGTGGTAGCTGACGCTCTCAGTCGAAAGGAAACGAATCCCAAATGTGTTCGCGCCTTGCAGCTTACTATTCATTCTAACCTACCTGATCAGATTCGTTCCGCACAAACCGAAGCGTTAAAAGAGGAAAACATTGAAGCAGAATACTTAAGGGGCATGGAAAAACAACTTGTAGAGAGATCGGATGGTATTCTCTACTTCATGGAGCGTGTATGGATTCTGTTGTTTGGCAACCTTAGAGATATTGTGATGGATGAAGCGCACAAGTCTCGATACTCTGTTCACCCAGGTTCGGATAAGATGTATCAGGATCTCAAAGTCATGTATTGGTGGCCGAAGATGAAAGCTCACATCGCGACGTATGTTAGTAAATGCTTGACGTGTTCAAATGTTAAAGTGGAATACCAGAAATCGTCTGGATTACTTCAGCAACCAGAAATACCCATGTGGAAATGGGAGCAGATAGAAATGGATTTCGTCACGGGCTTGCCTAGAACTCAAAATGGGAATGACACCATTTGGGTGATCGTGGATCGTCTCATGAAGTCAGCGCACTTTCTAGCAATCAAGGAAACGGATAAGTTCTCACAATTAGCTGCTGTATACCTTAAGGAGGTGGTTTCTAGGCACGGGGTGCCAACTTCTATTATCTCTGACCGTGATCCGCGTTTCATTTCGGATTTGTGGCAGTCGATGCACAAATCGTTCAGCTCGCGTCTCAACATGAGTACTGCTTATCACCCGCAGACGGATGGTCAAAGTGAACGAACCATCCAGACACTTGAAGACATGTTGCGGGCGTGTGTGATTGATTTTGGCAAGGGTTGGGAGAAACACTTGCCTTTGATAGAGTTTTCTTAAAACAATAGCTACCATACCAGTATTCAGGCCGCTCCATTCGAAGCATTGTGTGGAAGAAAGTGTCGTTCACCTCTCTGTTGGGCTGAGGTGGGTGACAGCCAGGTAACAGGCCCTGAACTTGTGTTGGAAACTTCAGAAAAGATTGTTCAGATCAGGAATCAGATGGCAGCAACGCGCAACCGTCAGAAAAGCTACGCTGATAAGCGTAGGAAACCTTTGGAGTTCGCAGTTGGTGATCGTGTTATGTTGAAGGTTTCACCCTGGAAGGATGTGGTACGTTTTGGGAAACGCAGCAAGCTTAACCCACGTTATGTTGGGCCATTCAAAATTCTGGAACGAATTGGTAAAGTGGCCTACAAACTAGAGTTACCTGCTGAGTTGGGTAACGTTCATGATGTTTTCCACGTGTCGCAGCTGAAGAAGTGTTTGTCTGATGAGACACTTGTGGTACCGTTTCAAGAGCTGAAAATCGACGACAAGTTGCAGTTTGTCGAGGAACCTATCGAAATTATGGACCGGGAGTTCAAGGTCCATAAGCACAGCCGTATTCCGATCGTGAGAGTTCTTTGAAACTTAAGACGCAGACCGGAGTTCACGTGGGAACGTGAAGACCAGATGAAGCTCAAGTACCCACATTTATTCCCAGATAATAAGTCTAAGTCTGGCAAACCTAAGACTGACACAACTAGTGAATTTCGGGACGAAATTCCCTTTCAAGTTGGGGATGATGTGGCACCCGCGGAAAATACTCAGTCAACCTGATTTAACGCCGTGCTATTTTTGGGATTGCTTGTCAAATTTCGGGACGAAATTTCTTTCAAGTTGGGGATGATGTGACAACCTGATATTTCAAGACCTTTCCCTTACGTGTCACCTGTTTTATATTTCATTGTACTTGGTATTATGTGTGTTATGTTGGAATGCTATTGGTAATTTAGTGATTGTTTATTATTAAAAACCTTTTTATAATAAAAACCCTTTAGTAACACAACAACTGCCTGACGAAAAATGTATATATATTTCGTCATGGGCTACTCGGCGAAAGAGGTGTTTCGCCACTCCCATGCCCGACGAAAGTTGATGTTTCGTCAAAAGATGGGCCGCAGTATGGGCTTTCGGCCCAAGTGTAACTGAAGACTCACTTATACGCGTATATATGTGCCTTAGAGAATGAATTTAAAACCCTAACTCATTCTCTCAACAAACCGTCGGCAGCACTCTTCATATTACTCGAATTCTTTTGCACTGTTGGAAACATCTTCTCATTCGGTTAGCATTTTATCAACACTTAACAGATTGTTTGATGATTGTTGTATGTGATCTTTTGTGAACATAGGATCCTGTTAGAAACCGGATTGATATATTGTGTTGATTAGGGTTTCGAACGTTTCATAATCCCTACATTATTAATCGGCTATTCTTGATTAGCGAATGCTTTCATAGGATCGAACCCGAATGTTTAGATCATAGTTGAATGATAATTCTTGATAGTAATGAACCAATAGATCTATGTGAACATCAATTGCAGTTATGTTATATGTGGATTCAATGTAAGCTTGGTAACTGTTATAATGACAATTGTGGTATTTTCATGATAAGCCTATAAACCGATTAGATAGCGATCTACAGAAACAGTAGCAGTAAACTTTAAGGTTTGGAAGAAACGTTGAAACTGTCAAGGTAGTCGACGAATCTTAAGTCGACGAAACATAGGGATTTTTGTCGCACAACATCCCGACGAAACATATGTCTTTCGTCGCACCTCATATCGACGTAACATAGGGACTTTCATTGACAAGCATCCGACGAAAGTTGATCTTTTGCCGTAAGGGATGTTTCGTCGGGTAAGTTAAGGAATTGAACTGTAGGTGTCTGTAATAATGATGATGACAGATACTTGTGTGTATATACGATCTGTTTTACATATTAGTGATGATATGCATGCTACTTATGTCGAAACTACTATTCGACCTCATCATTGATTAATTTGACTTTTTAAAAGTCAATTACCCTTAATCATATGAGTTGCATATTTGCGTTCAATAACTTATTTAGGCGATCTTATCAACTATCCGGTAGACATTATAATGATGCTACCGTTTTTAAGCTATTTTTTTGTCTAAGTTTATTACGTTTCCTACACTTCAACTAGTTCAAGCGATTATCAAGACTAATTTATTCATGTATTTTCGCAAGAACTAAGGGTTCTCATTTATAAGTAAAAACCCGTTTTATCATATCACTAGCATTCATCCGAACACCTAATAAAATCAAGTTCTACATATCAACTAGTAGATATCATGATTTCAAACATCCATATACATGAATAAAATCACCAATTCACCATAACATACTTAACCCATTTCATGGCAACTATGAACATATAACTAAACTCATAATTTGTTCAAATATCATTCCTAATACTACCATCCATGATGGTTTCAAACATGATTATCTCATTAGCTTCATCATATCATCAAAACCCACTTGATAATCTACTTGTTCATCACTTAGAAGTAACCCACATCAAGTATTTCATAATTTCATCATATCTAACGAAATTAGGCATACATAAACATCTAATTTCATCTTTGGATCATAATCCATCAATTTATTCGCAAGTAACCTACTTGTCTCGAATTTCAACTTTAACCAATCTAGATTTTGTGACATACCTTATGATCCCCATGACTCGGTGATTGTTTTTACGTGTTCATGCATTGATTTAGGGCTTGAATCGGGCTTCAATTTGATGATTTGTTCAAATTAGGGTTTGAGCTCCCATGGAGCTTTCTCCTAGTCGATCTCCAGGCACACACACACAGACTTAGTGTGTGTGTTGTGTTTTATTTTTTTGTTTTAATAAAACTAGTTTGCCCACTAGGCAACATTAGTCCCTTGTGTTTTATCTCACTCAAAAGAAGCTATAACTTGCTATTTATTACGTAGTCACATATTACTAACTATGTTAATTATTCCTAGTTAACTTAATGAGTTCGGGAAATCATAGCCCGTTTTATTTCAAGTCCCGTTAACTCGGGCCTTTTATATACTTTGTTTTCTCAAAGTATTCGTTCTCCTTTTAATTAATATTAGGCTTATGCATTTAAATCCTAATATTTACCGGGTTAATTTTACCACTAACGGTATTTTACCTGTCTTTACTATTAACGTGGTTTGATTACCAAACCCGTTTTTGGGGTGTTACATGTCTACCCCACTTAAAGAGGTTTCGTCCCCGAAACCTTTCTTACGTAGTTCTTTAGGTTTAACTCTACGGACTTAGTTTCGGCAACTACTTGAGCATTGCTCGTAATTAACAACCTTACCAGAAAAGTAGGGTAGTGTGCTTTTGGTTTCAAATCGTACGCGCCTTTTATGTGTATGGCCTCGAAGGCTGACGCTTTCATTTTGCATTTCATATTCTAGTCACTTATTTGATCGAGTTGTCATCTGATCACTCGGTTGTATTTATTCTTCAATATTTTTACTTCAAGCTAATCTTATATTGACAAGCGCTTTGTATAAGTCGTAACGCTATCTTGACCTTGAATGGTCTTACCGGCTAGACTGATGAGTCGCCATCACTTTATACCCCATCATTCGGGTATATCTTATTGCCAACCCGGCCTTTTGCGTATTTTCTGATTTCATATCTCTTAACTCACGCTACAACGTGGTTATATTCTATATCACTTTTTGTGACCGTGATCACATCACATCTTGTTTAAGTTTATGTCGAGTTTTCATTATCGAAAATCTTTCTTTCGAATGCGTCGTTTTACACCTGTTGATGATAAGACCTCTATCCTTTAATATTACCCATTTCCGAGTTCGTCTCATAATATTCATGTTTGTTAAAACGTTGTTTCTTACTAAAACTGAATTTTAGTTTAACGTTTTTCCCTTTAACTATGTCAATTACTCATGTCAAGGCAATTGACAACCCATAATTTATTCTTTTTCCGTTCTTGTTTCACACGGGGAATCGTAACCAGTTCCCTTGCTTTACGCTATGGACCCGTAGGTTCTTTCACTTAGCCTCGTAGGCTATTTCTTTAGATCTTTCCCCTTTTTAAGGTGAGATCCCAACAGTTCGTTTCTTTCTATTTATGACCCAAGGGTCTTCTTGGTCCCGTAGACCTTAACACTACGTTAAATCCCGTAGGTTATGCTGATCCCGCAGATCATCTTTTATTCGTGTCAATATTCAAACATGTGTATATATATATATATATATATATACATATATAGCTTCAAAGCATCTCTTGTTATGTTTGGAATCATTTATTTTTGCTTTTAAACTTTAGTTGACCTTGACCGTAGTCTAAGGCTTCATTCGTTTACTTTCGGACTAATCTTCCGACTTTAGGACTCCTTACGTTATTTACACGTCAGTTTGTTCCACACTTACCATTTCCTGGTTCGTACTTATACTTCTTTACAACCCATTACCCGGGTTCTTTTACCTTAATGTTTTTAACGCCCAAAACCCCCTTTACATAGGTTTATTAATATTCCGCATTCTTATTTATTCTATTCGCGCTTACTTACATTAGCAAGCGTCATCTTTTATTAAATTCGTTTGACTTATTCGTGTAAAATTTCATCACTTATGAATGTCAAACTTCATTCTTTATTCGACCCGTTCAACTTTAAAATAGTTTAACGTAATTTATCAAAATTTCTATTTACAGTATCTTATCGTCTTTTAGTCATGATTTGAAACCCGAGTCTTTTGACTTTCATCCGCGTTCCCGTTTCTCGGTCTACGTATGTGTTTAAATCCTTACCCATCAACCGGGTGTTTTACCGAAGTCGTTTTCATTGCAACCCTTCCAGTATACATTAAGACTTCGCTTCGATTTATTTGGTTGTCTTAGCGAAATCCATCGCTTTTATTCAACCATGTCCTTTATTCTTTATGTGACCATCCTTGACGGCCTTATAGATTCTGAGTGATGATTATCATCGTCATCCTTGCTTTACTATGACTAAAGTTAACAACCTTGATTATCTTTTTCGTGTGGGCAATACCTCCGTTTTTATGATCCGGCGGATCATCTATACTTTGGTTTTACTTGCCCATTTTGTCAACCATGGCTCTTTCGTCCAAAATGACTCATTTTCGTGAATTTTCCACAGGTCATTCATTTATATCGTCATTTACATTGATCTTTTTCCCTTCTCTCGGGCTCATTATTCTAATGTAATACGCTTCCGTCACCCGGCTGTGCGTTTACATTATTATCAAGTATTTTGCTCATTTGTTTCATTTGGGTACTTTTTAATTTGTCCCATTCACCCTGTCCTTACTACATCGGATGTAAATATGTCCATCATAAGAAGTTCATGGTACCACGTGTTCACTACTTACTTGGCCAGAGTAAGCGATCAACACCTGGTATACATGACCTTTTTATAATTTTCACATTACACCCCATGTAAGCCTCTATTTATTTCTCTTGGAAACAATATCCCGGATAGGTTTTCTATTCAGGTTTTTTCCAAGTTTTCAATCTACATATGCAACTTTCAATCTCTATGTATTTGTTGCATATTACTATTCATGCAATAATTCAAAACGTGCACCTGATAATGCTAGCTCTAACAGGCTCTCCTTGCCATTAATTTATTCGTGATCGTTGCGCGATTTAGGTCCTTGGTGAGCATGCTCTATTTGTCGTACTTTGGACCGTTCCTCTGTCAAATCCGCGATTTGTTAAACTCTCGCTATCTTTATATGCGAGTGTCCTTCAACTAAAACATTTACAACAGTTAGTAATTTCGACATTAATGGATACCCGTATTATAATACAAGGCTTTTCTACTATACGCATCAACGCGTTTAATTTCGTTGACTATATCTACTCTATATCGATTTTATTGGTGTAACGTGTATTACACGATAACCATATGTGTTGTTCTCAACACTTTAGTCATACTAAACCATTGATATACATGTACTAACCGGATTTGCGATCAAGCCTCGAACCGAACACACTTTATTCTTTAACCATGAGCTCTGATTACCAACTTGTAACGCCCGTCTCAATTTATCAAGATTTTAATAATAAAATACACATTTTAATGCTAAAATGTGACTTTACAAAAACTTGTCATACCAACATTCCCATATGTTTACAACATTTCAAAAACATATTTGTAAGTGTTTACATAATTCACTTATAACAAAACAAATCAAGATTTGACGTGGAAGCTTCATGTAACGTGTGTTCGGTTCTTGCTCGTCGCTTGATCTTCATCCAGGACTCTCGACATTCACCTATGATCAAAACCAACTTAGAAGTCAGTTTTGATAGTTAAATAAAAAGTACAACAAGGTAATTGGGTCAAATAATCAAAATAAACAAAATAAACAAAAATTTCAAGATTTTACCCCGTCGACGCACGCCACGGCAAACCCCTTTGGCCGTGGCGCGATGCCACGGCTCCAATTTGACAGAATGTGTTGATGCTGTTGCTGCATATTTGCCCAGCTAAGTTTTAACCAAAACCTAACTTCAAAATGGCATAACTTTTGATCTAGACCTCCGTTTTACGCGATTTTTTTTCCTACGCGTTCGTAATTTAATTCTCCATCTCATGGAGTAAAAATACGACATCTGAATTTACAAAATTTTAGATTTCAAGCTTTTGGCTTGCAAATCAATTTTAACACTTTTGACCCGTTCGTGATTTTATCAATCAAACTTGTTTATTACCTTTAAAATACCATGGACATCATGTTATATTCACTTACCAATATTTAAGGTTCAAATTACGGGTTTCTTATGAAATCTTAACCCGTTTTGCATATCTACTCACTTTGACCCATTTAAAGCGATTTTCATCCATTTAAGCATCAAACTCGCACTTCTCTTTCTACACTTCGTATTTCCATTTTTAAATAGCCTCTTATATTCCACCACAACTATTTTGTGGTGGATTTAACATAATGGACCGTTATCCTTAATTTTACCCTTTGGATAGTCATTCTACGTAATTGACCCGTTCTTAGGCATTTGACCCTCAAGGTTTATACTTACAACTCTTACATAAATCTAAGAGTTACATAATCATATTACTAGTATCTAAACGACCTCTAAGGGTCGTTTGCCCGATTTACTTATCAAGGGCGCTTTGGTCATTTTTTTTAGTCCCTCATTTACGACGAAGGACTCTCACTAATTATTTAACCAAAAATTGCATGTTTAACTAACAACTTATTTATGCGTACCTGGCCCGGGTCATAATATCGACCCATTACAACCCTTTCACTATTAATCACTAGCTAATAGTAACGCGAGCCTTATGTTAATTCCTATGAATCACAAAACTCGACAAGCGATTGTCAAATGTTATTGTCAAATGGTGTTAACAACACCATTTGACCCATTTAGTCTAATTGACCATTTGTCCGTATGAGATGGTATTTAATTACCATTTCATCCCTTTAAACCTATCCCGGTTTTTTCTTTGAACTCTTTTACTTAAAAGTCGTTTCTTATTTGTTTGTCATTACATGACTTAATTCACCCTTTTTACCATAATCTATGATTTTTTACCATTTCCCCTTGTTCCGACTTTCATTAGATCTTATCGGAACATCATATACCAACCACTTAATAGCATTCATATACACTACTTACAATTAAGTATTTTGTAAATAATGTAAAGGGGCGTAAGCTTTACTTACCTTGCATCCATGCCACACTTGATTTCATGGTCTTACTTACCTTGCGTTGATAGATAGCCAACATCTGAGGTTTCGGGTCTTTATACTGATAAATCATCTAGGATATCAAGGCTGTCCCTCTGTTGCATCCAGACTATATGCAGACCTGGGCACAGTCAGGATATCTTGCAAAAAGAGCCACAAAAGGGCCAAAACCTGAAAACGGAAGAAATCCCACAAAAAGGAGAATTCCGTGAGCTATCAAAGCCAAATTCATGCCGTTTAAGGTATCTCTCTCACCCTCGTAAGAACTTCCTTGGTCTCTCTCTGTACGGAAGTACTGACCTGTTCACCAGGAAGTCTGGCGTTGAAAAATAAAAAGGATGATCTCAGTATACTCACCTGCTACGATGAACTGTTGTGCTTACCTTGATCGCGGGGGTATGCCTTGGAATGGGATACACAGATGCTTCAGTATAATTCTACCTAAAGCGTATCACAAAGCTAAAAGTTGAAGTTTGAGCGGTGGATTTAAGAGGATAAACATATCACCAATCGCATGGACCGGTCCAAGCAAACGAAGGGCTGAAAAGTGTTCCTTAATCAGTTCGAGAACGATTTGATCCCGTGGCAGTCTTCCCAAAATCATCCCTATGTTAGTATTTTGTGCATATTATTATTTTATTATATTAATGTTTTAATGTTGCTCAGTGGGTTGCTTCGTTGATTTTGAAGGGGGTATTTTGCTAATCTGGAAAAGTTGATTAAAATAATAATAAAAAATTGGATCTGGATGGCCCACTGTTTTGGATGGGACCCATCAGGAATTGACTTAGTCAATCCTGAACAGGCCCATCATTTCGGACCAAGCATCCGAAATGGGCCTGGCCCATAAGCCCATCCGAGATATTTAATGAGAAAACGACAAGGGTCCGTGTCACAATATCGAATCATCACGGACTAATTTCAAGAATTTCTCTCTCAACTTTCATCATTTCGGACGATTTCGGGCTGACTTTGGATCAGAGGTGTGTGATTCCGGACAACATGAATGCATCACGGATGATTACGGATGATCTCGGACCAGAAATCATCATCACGGATGATCTCGGACTGGGAGATTCCCATCTCGGATGATCTCGGACGAAATGAATGTCATTTCGGATGAAAAGGTTCATTCGAGATGAACCCCATCATTCCGAACCTTGACCTGCGTTGACCTGATCTTTAACCTGAACCTTTTAAATTGGACTTTTGGACTGTTTTTCTGGACTACTTTAATGACATGTCTACTTGTGTTGGAGTTTTCGACGTGTTGATTTTATTGACTCGTCGTTAATCTAAATACAAGTTGACTTTAATGTTAAAAAATGATCTAACGACGACATTTTAGTGCAGAAAATTGTTGGTGCAATGATGAAAGAAGGAAATAAACGGCAATTGGAAGTAAACGAGTTTCATAATCAAGCGGGCTTCTTGTCAGACCCTCCAGCAGATCAAATAGAGCTATTTGGATCTCTAATCAGGGGTTTGAACAATTGTCCTCTCACGCACGCTTTAAGAGCAAATCCAGCAATGTGCACTGTAAAGATTAATAGGCAGGGTGCAAGATCGATTGAAGCAACGGTGCAAAAGACAAAGATTATTGTGACCGAGGCAATTATACGAGAAGTGTTAAGATTGGGAGACCAACCGCACCATCCTACTTTATACGATCAGTCCAGAGTTCAAGCTGCTCTCAGAAGGATGAGCTATGAAGGTGGATATCCTACAGTTCTAAAGAAACTATTTCCGTCATACTAGAGGCTTTTAGTGCACTTCTTCCTTCAATGCATAGCCGAGAACAAAGGTGGATTTGGTCAGTTAAATAAGACGCAGACATCAGCGATTGTGGCGTTAGTGAATGAATGGGATTACAACTTTTCAGCTTTCATCTTTGATAACATGAAGAAAATGTTAGATTATCCGAAGAAGAAGATTTTCATGCTATACCCAAGGTTCATCCAGATGATTCTTGACGATCGATACCCTTCGTTGGTCAAAGGCCCGAATTTCATCAACTAAAAGCAATGGGGCCAGGATGTTTTGAGAACGCATGTAGAAACAAACGAGCCAAACATCATAATTTTGAAGCGAGGTTTCCGCTTGAGAAGCATGGGACGAAATTCCCTTTCAAGTTAGGGATGATGTGGCACCCGCGGAAAATACTCAGTCAACCTGATTTAACGACGTGCTATTTTTGGGATTGCTTGTCAAATTTCGGGACGAAATTTCTTTCAAGTTGGGGATGATGTGACAACCCGAGATTTCAAGACCTTTCCCTTACGTGTCACCTGTTTTATATTTCATTGTACTTGGTATTATATGTGTTATGTTGGAATGCTATTGGTAATTTAGTGATTGTTTATTATTAAAAACCTTTTTATGATAAAAACCCTTTAGTCACACAACAACTGCCTGACGAAAAATGTATATATATTTCGTCATGGGCTACTCGGCGAAAGAGGTGTTTCGCCACTCCCTTGCCCGAAGAAAGTTGATGTTTAGTCAAGAGATGGGCCGCAGTATGGGCTTCCGGCCCAAGTGTAACTGAAGACTCACTTATACGTGTATATATGTGCCTTAGAGAATGAATTTAAAACCCTAACTCATTCTCTCAACAAACCGTCGGCAGCACTCTTCATATTACTCGAATTCTTTTGCACTGTTGGAAACATCTTCTCATTCGATTAGCATTCTGTCAACACTTAACAGATTGTTTGATGATTGTTGTATGTGATCTTTTATGAACATAGGATTCTGTTAGAAACCAGATTGATATATTGTGTTGATTAGGGTTTCGAACGTTTCATAATCCCTATATTATTAATCGGCTATTCTTGATTAGCGAATGCTTTCATAGGATTGAACCCGAACGTTTAGATCATAGTTGAATGATAATTCTTGATAGTAATGAACCAATAGATCTATGTGATCATCAATTGCAGTTATGTCATATGTGGATTCAATGTAAGCTTGGTAACTGTTATAATGACAATTGTGGTATTTGCATGATAAACCTATAAACCGATTAGATAGCGATCTACAGAAACAGTAGCAGTAAACTTTAAGGTTTGGAAGAAACGTTGAAACTGTCAAGGCAGTCGACGAAACATAGGGATTTTTGCCGCACAACATCCCGATGAAACATATGTCTTTCGCCGCACCTCATATCGACGTAACATAGGGACTTTCGTTGACAAGCATCCGACGAAAGTTGATCTTTCGCCACAAGGGATGTTTCATCGGGTAAGTTAAGGAATTGAATAGTAGGTGTCTGTAATAATGATGATGACAGATACTTGTGTGTATATACGATCTGTGTTACATATTAGTGATGATATGCATGCTACTTGTTGCACTGTAACTCTGTGATGAACACAATCTGTGAAAAGCATATAACTTGGATAACTATGAGACTGATAAGTATTGTTAACCACGATAGGGTTGGTTGACTAACTTGGATAACAGGTAACTAAACAAACCGAGCTAACCAAGGTGAGTTCACTGCTCTTTTTCCAAGCATGCGTCCCGGGGAGGGACATTTGGTAAATGTTCCTGTGAGGAACGTCGGGTTAATGGGATGTTTGTTAAACTCGCATATCTATCAACCAAGTCCCTTCTACAGATTGTTACCGGGGAGGCAACGGGGTATTAGTTAATAGCGCTATTTAGGTTTGGCAACCTCACACCGCACCGGGGAGGTCGGGAGTGAACTAATGATCCCAGTCTTGACCATTGCTTTGATAGAGGCAATGGGGTTAGGGCAAAAAAATTGTAAGCCATCAGCGGTAAATGAGTTATTACAACATCAAATCATTGAAAAGTATTATTCACATATATGGTAACTAAAACGTAGTAAACAAACTTTGAACTCACCAGCGTCGTCTGACACACTTGTCTGCATGCTTACAGGTCGTTAGATTCTTGTTATGGACTTGCTATCTGGGAGTTCTGGAGTGGTCATGGGTCGAGACTCTTGGATACTTGCTTCGCTGATTATGAACACATGTTTTGAAACAATTGATTTACAGTTTACATTATGCTTCCACTGAACATTTACTTTGGTTTAACTTATGACTTGGATTTATATTTTGAAATGAATGGAATGTTTTATTTAAATATTATGCGTAGTTCAAAGTGATTGGTGGCTTGGATCCTGGTACGTCACACATCCCGCGGTGATTCCGCATGTGGTATTTTGGGGGTGTGACAGTTTGGTATCAGAGCCACTGGTTATGATGAACTAGGTTTTATAACGTTTTTATAAAACCAGACTATAACCGAACAACTTCGAAAATCGACCATGACACTCAGCTCTAGATTGCGAGGTTCGTCATTAATTTACTTTATGCATTACTTGTTTAGTAGTCACACATTCACAGCTTGCATGAAACGATATACTAGATACTGTGGTAATTTGATAGTGTGACACTACTCTTCTACTTTTGTGATTCTTGAATCCTATAATGCCTTTCGTATGTTATTTGAATGTGGGGGAAACTTCTAGCGCAAGTTAAGATGCACTGAGATGCGCATGCAAATTGCCTTATTATTATGGGTGCACACATAATAATAACGTGAGGTGCATGTAAGTCCCAATGAGGCTTAACGAGTGTGAGAAAGGTTCTGCCCTATTGTGTGTAAACTTGGTAGTTTTTAGATTTCAACGTGAGATTTGACTCTTACCTCATCTCGATTCTTAAATTTGTTCCCTCTCCTTATATAGAATCATGAGTGGACGAGGTCATGGACGTGGTCACATCGCGATGAACCAGGCTGAGCTGACAAACTTAATCAACACACGTGTGGCTGAGGCTTTGGCAGCCTACCAAGCTGGTATGAAATGTGCCAAATACTCTTTAATCTTATATCGCGTGCACAACTCTTACCCCTGTGTTGTATTTTTCTTTCATCCATTAGGTCAGCCAGCGCATCAGAACAATCCGCCTGCCTGCACATTCAAGACATTCATGGATTGTAAGCCACATACGTTCAGTGGGACTGGAGGGGCTGTGGGGTTACTGCGTTGGTTTGAGAAGGCTGAATCAGTGTTCGCTGTGTGTAACTGTCCAGTGGGGGACCGGGTGAAGTATGCTACTGGAACTTTGGAGGATGGTGCCTTAACTTGGTGGAATGCCCAGGTGCAGATGTTGGGCATCGAGATGGCTAATGCAACGACTTGGGATGATTTTAAGGAGTTGATGCGGGGAGAGTACTGTCCTCGTGACGAAATTCAGAAGCTCGAGAACGAGTTTTACGATTTGAAGATGGAAGGATCCGAGATCGATGCTTACACGAAACGATCTCATGAACTGGCAATTTTGTGCCCTAACCTGTCTCGACCTCCACATCGACGAATTGAGTTGTATCTCAAGGGCCTAGCACCAGCTGTAAAGGGGTATGTCACTGCTGCAAACCATAACAATCTGCCCCAGATCATCCGTTTGGCACATAAGATTACTGACCAAGAGGTCGAACGTGGCTCATTGCCACCACATATTTCTGCTACTACCTCTGCTGCTACAGCTACCACACCTGCTAGTGATAACAAGCGCAAATGGAATGATGCTGACAAAGCAACCAGTGCCAGTCAATCTCAGAAGAGGCCTGACAACAGCAATAACCGTAGCTTCAGTCAGTCATCCTCAGTTAACCAAGGCCAGGGCAGCAATCAGAATCAAGGCTCCTACGCTGGTAAGAAGCCAAAGTGCAACAAGTGTGGTTATCATCATCATGGACAGTGTGTCCGGGCTTGCCATAGATGCGACAAGTTGGGCCATGAGGCAAAAGACTGTAGGGTCCCGTACCCAAAACAGCAGCAGAATCAGCAACATCAGCACAGCAAAGGCAGCAGCCCCATCAGAACCAGGGCTTTAAGAAGGGGTGTTTCCAGTGTGGGGATGAGGGCCACATTAAGCGGGACTGCCCTCAGTTGAATCAGAATGCCAATGACAACAACCGCCAGAACAACAACTACAATGCTGGGAACAACAACAATGGCAACAATGGAGGAAATGGTGCTCATGGAAGGGTATTTACGATCGGTGCTGGTGATGCTAGGAACGAAGGCAATGTCGTGACTGGTACGTTTTCTGTGAACAATCTTATTGCTTCTGTGTTATTTGATTCCGGTGCCGATTGGAGTTATGTGTCCCTAGAGTTTTGTCAACAATTAGGGTTAGCCCCAACACCCTTAGAAGTTAAGCATGTAGTAGAATTAGTTGATGGTAAAACGATTGATGCTTCGCATGTCCTATTTGGGTGTAAACTAGATCTTGTGGGTCAAGTGTTTGATATTGACCTCCTTCCTGCTACCCTCGGTAGTTTTGATATAGTGGTTGGTATGGATTGGCTGTCTAAACACCAAGCTGAGATTCTATGTAAGGAGAAGATTGTACGTATTCCTCTCCCTGGTGGAGAGTCATTATCAAGTCAGGGACATCGTAGTGGTGCGATGGTTGGTATCATCTCAGTTATGCAAGAGCAGAAGTGTCTAGGAAAAGGGTATCCTGCTATTCTAGCAATTGTTACTAATACCCCGTCTGAAGAAAGGAAGATTGAAGACCTGCCAGTTGTTCGTGAATTCTCTGATGTATTTCCTGAGGAACTACCTGGTTTACATCCTTACTGTCAAGTGGAATTTCAGATCGAACTTACACCAGGAGCGGCCTCAATTGCCCGAGCTCCTTATCGTCTTGCACCTGGAGAGTTGCAGGAGTTGTCTAATCAACTGCAAGAGTTGTTGGACAGAGGCTTTATCCGACCCAGTTCTTCACCTTGGGGAGCCCCGGTTTTGTTTGTGAAGAAGAAGGACGGGTCCTTTCGCATTTGTATTGATTATCGGGAACTCAACAAGGTGACTGTCAAGAACCGTTATCCAGTGCCACGTATCGATGACTTGTTTGACCAGTTGCAAGGGTCAAGTTTTTATTCGAAGATCGACTTAAGATCGGGCTATCATCAGATGAGGGTCCGAGAGGAGGATGTTCCTAAAACGGCTTTTCAAACGCGTTATGGGCACTATGAGTTTCTAGTTATGCCGTTTGGGTTGACGAACACGCCAGCGGTTTTCATGGATCTCATGAACCGTGTATGCAAACCGTATCTCGACGACTTCGTTATCGTGTTTATCGACGACATTCTGATCTGTTCAAAGAGCAAGGAAGATCACGAGCGGCACCTACGTCTTATTCTAGAGCTTCTAAGGAAGGAGCAGCTCTACGCGAAATTCTCTAAGTGTGACTTCTGGATTCGAGAGGTGCACTTCCTTGGACACATAGTGAATGAATCAGGAATACACGTGGATCCTGCTAAGGTTGATGCTATCAAGAGTTGGGCAGCACCAAAGAACCCTTCGGAGGTGCGATAATTTCTTGGTCTTGCTGGGTATTATCGAAGATTTATCAAGGATTTCTCAAAGATCGCTCAACCTCTTACCTCGTTGATACAGAAAGGTGTTGTGTATTCTTGGGGAACGAAGCAAGAGGATGCTTTCCAGTTGCTGAAACAGAAACTCTGTAGTGCATCGATTTTGTCTCTACCTGAAGGAACAGAAGATTTTGTGGTATATTGTGATGCTTCCATTCAGGGTCTTGGTTGCGTGCTGATGCAACGCAATAATGTGATCGCTTATGCTTCTCGACAACTGAGGGTTCATGAGAGGAATTATACGACACACGACTTAGAGTTGGGAGCCGTGGTGTTTGCGCTCAAAATCTGGAGGCATTACCTGTACGGTACTAAATGCACTATTTATACCGACCACAGGAGCCTTCAGCATATTTTCGACCAGAATGATTTGAATATGCGACAGCGTCGCTGGGTGGAACTTTTAAATGACTACGACTGTGCAATCAAGTATCATCCGGGTAAGGCTAACGTGGTAGCTGACGCTCTCAGTCGAAAGGAATCGAATCCCAAACGTGTTCGCGCCTTGCAGCTTACTATTCATTCTAACCTACCTGATCAGATTTGTTCTGCACAAACCGAAGCGTTAAAAGAGGAAAACATTGAAACAGAATACATAAGGGGCATGGAAAAACAACTTGTAGAGAGATCGGATGGTATTCTCTACTTCATGGAGCGTGTATGGATTCCGTTGTTTGGCAACCTTAGAGATCTTGTGATGGATGAAGCTCACAAGTCTTGATACTCTGTTCACCCAGGTTCGGATAAGATGTATCAGGATCTCAAAGTCATGTATTGGTGGCCGAAGATGAAAGCTCACATCGCGACATATGTTAGTAAATGCTTGACGTGTTCAAAAGTTAAAGTGGAATACCAGAAACCGTCTGGATTACTTCAGCAACCAGAAATACCCATGTGGAAATGGGAGCAGATAGCAATGGATTTCGTCATGGGCTTGCCAAGAACTCAAAATGGGAACGACGCCATTTGGGTAATCGTGGATCGTCTCACGAAGTCAGCGCACTTTCTAGCAATCAAGGAAACGGATAAGTTCTCACAATTAGCTTATGTATACCTCAAGGAGGTGGTTTCTAGGCACGGGGTGCCAACTTCTATTATCTCTGACCGTGATCCGCGTTTCATTTTGGATTTGTGGCAGTCGATGCACAAATCGTTCAGCTCGCATCTCGACATGAGTACTGCTTATCACCCGCAGACGGATGGTCAAAGTGAACGAACCATCCAGACACTTGAAGACATGTTGCGGGCATGTGTGATTGATTTTGGCAAGGGTTGGGAGAAACACTTGCCTTTGATAGAGTTTTCTTAAAACAATAGCTACCATACCAGTATTCAGACAGCTCCATTCGAAGCATTGTATGGACGAAAGTGTCGTTCACCTCTCTGTTGGGCTGAGGTGGGTGACAGCCAGGTCACAGGCCCTGAACTTGTGTTAGAAACTTCAGAAAAGATTGTTCAGATCAGGAATCAGATGGCAGCAGCGCGCGACCGTCAGAAAAGCTATGCTGATAAGCGTAGGAAACCTTTGGAGTTCGCAGTTGGTGATCGTGTTATGTTGAAGGTCTCACCCTGGAAGGGTGTGGTGCGTTTTGGGAAACGCGGCAAGCTTAACCCACGTTATGTTGGGCCATTCAAAATTCAGGAACGAATTGGTAAAGTGGCCTACAAACTAGAGTTACTTGCTGAGTTGGGTAACGTTCATGATGTTTTCCACGTGTCGCAGCTGAAGAAGTGTTTGTCTAATGAGACACTTGTGGTATCGTTTTAAGAGCTGAAAATCGACGACAAGTTGAAGTTTGTCGAGGAAGCTATCGAAATTATGGACCGGGAGGTCAAGGTCCGTAAGCACAGCCGTATTCCGATCGTGAGAGTTCATTGAAACTCAAGACGCAGACCGGAGTTCACGTGGGAACGTGAAGACCAGATGAAGCTCAAGTACCCACATTTATTCCCAGATGATAAGTCTAAGTCTGGCAAACCTAAGACTGGCACAACTAGTGAATTTCGGGACGAAATTCCCTTTCAAGTTGGGGATGATGTGGCACCCGCGGAAAATACTCAGTCAACCTGATTTAACGCCGTGCTATTTTTGGGATTGCTTGTTGTTCGTGCATACGTCTGTCGACTTCGTCTTGTATCGAGTCTTGTATTGTATTAGATAGATCAGGGCACGCAAAATGAGAAAAGTATGTTTGTGGGTAATTTCGCACGAAATTACACATATGTAATTTCGTACAAAATTAGATAGCAATTTCGCACGAAATTAGATTTCGCATGAAAACTAATTCCGCCTGTGCTGGTCCGTGCGAAATTAGCTTACCTATAAATACCTGATGTGTCTGTGTCATTTGATACGAAATTAACTTTCCGGATTCAGTACCGAAGTGCTGCCGAAGTGTCGACTCACTGTAAAACTTTGTCAAATCAATCTAAAGACAGTTTAAAGTAATATTCTAGCTGAATTGGACTTGATACATTTGTTTCCGCCTTTCGTATTGAGAAAAACTCTTCTGATTGACTCGTTCGGGTCAGAAAACGATCCTACAAGTGGTATCAGAGCTCAGGAGGAAGAGTTCTTACCAATTCAGCTGAAAATTCTGATTTCTACACCTTCTTTTCAAAATTAAACTTGATTTCACAGTTAAAATGTCTTGAATTTCACACATTATATGCGCAACAGTGTTTTAATAAATCCTTGAAAGTTTCAGACTTAAAATCGGACAAAAACCTAATCAATTTTAGCAAAAACAGCTCGAGATGATGACATCAGCAGTATTTCGCACGAAATAAGCCTGATTTCGCACCAGTTTGTAATTTCGTTTGAGAGGTCCACACGAAATTAGCTATTTCGCATCAAACTGTAATTTCGTTTGAGAGGTTCACACGAAATCACCTATTTCGTTTGAAAGGTTGTTATTTCGCACGAAATCAGTGATTTCGCACAGGCTTGGTATTTCGCTTGAGTTGGTATTTCGCATTAGATTGGTTATTTCGCTTGAAAGGGTATTTCGCTCCAAAGAGTATTTTGTTTGAAGGAGTAATTTCGTTTGAAAAGACTGTTTTGTGGAACTTGTTACCGAAACATGGAAGAGGAATTTTATAACGCATTTGCTACCACCCCGACTACTCCGGCATCTGTTACTCAGAACTTGAACATGGAAAATGAAACGGGCACTATGCAAAAACCGCCTAAGCTCATGAATATCGAGGAGTATAAAGGATGGGAGGAACGTTTCGAAAATTGGGTTCAAGCAAATTATTTGGATGCTTGGGAATGTGTTGAAACAAAATATATTAGACCGTTGAATGATGAAGAAGAGGAGATTGCTACTAAAGATCTAAGTGTTGATGATAGAAAGAAATACAAAAATGAAAAGATGATGATCAGTCTATTGCATCAAGCGGTTAAAGAAGATATCTTGGTTTTATTGCAACACAATGGAACTGCTTATTCAATTTGGAAAGCATTACAATCAAAGTTTGTCGGAAGCAAAGAGATGATTAAGAACAAAAAGTCACTTCTGAAGAAAGAGTTTGATCTATTTCGTGGTTTGAGAACTGAAAGCACCAAGCAGATCATTGAAAG
Organism: Helianthus tuberosus; assembly: GCA_030545235.1. Taxonomy (NCBI): domain Eukaryota; kingdom Viridiplantae; phylum Streptophyta; class Magnoliopsida; order Asterales; family Asteraceae; genus Helianthus; species Helianthus tuberosus. The sequence continues at coordinate 147,969,108 of CM060381.1, forward strand.
ATACTGCAATTTGTTAGTCCAAATGAAGAGAGTGAGCATCACTAAAGAAAATGAAGAGTTGATAGAAAAATTGGCTGATGCATTTCCACATGAAACTTAGGTGTGACAACTGTGTTCTGTAATCATCGTATAATGTAAAACAATGTTGGTTATCAATAAAACAATGTGCTTTGGTGTTATTATATGTGTTATTGTGTGTGAGGATTTTACAATTTGATTCGATTCCGATTTCAAGCTTTAAATCACTTTCTAGAAGGTTATACGCAAACTGGTGCGTAAACGCAATCAGTTTAACACGACGTACACTCCGGAACTGTGACGTAAGCTAAATATACCTTAAATATCCTTTACATAACTTAGAAATAAGTTTCGAAGGATTTGGTATGGCAAAAACATGTTTATTTGGACTAAAGAACTATTTACGACAAAACTGCGAAACGAACGTTCGTGACCGCCCGGATAATATTTAAATCCCAAAAATATTCTGTTATGATTAAAATTTTATTTTTAATCAGGTTCGTGTTGAAAAATAAATTAAAACGCTTAAAAACGTTATTTTTCAAGTTTAAGCGCGTACCGCGTGTTACAGCGCAACACAGTGCTTATACTGCGAAACATGGACAAAGCAGCCAGTCTTGGCAACTGAAATTTATTTCGGTAATATTTTGGCGAGTTTATTTTTATAGATTAATAAAAATAATTTAGAACGCCATAAACCGGGATTTAAACGCTAGATAAAATACCCGGTATCCAGTTAAATACCAATTTTTATCTACTTTACCATCAAAATTACACTTCACCCCCTCCCCCCATACAATTTACTGTTCAGTATATGGGGACCCCACCATATATTTTCCTAGATCTCCAAATATTTCATTTGATTTTGTTTTGACACTTGTTAGTGCATGCCACTTTCCTATCAATTCCATATCTTCTATATATCTTTACATAATCTAACCAAGATCACTTCACTCAAGTCCCTCACTCTCTCTCTTCCCAAACCGTCCACCCTATCTCTCTCACCATATTCATATCTTCAAACTTTGTTCTTGAAGATCATGTCCTATTTCAAGCCAAATTCAAGTTAGGGTGAAGATCCAAAGGTGTTTCCAAGGTGCATTCAAGTGATTTCAAGCTTCCTATCATCACAATCTCATCCCACAACCTACTTGAATCTTGAAGGTATAACATTTATGTTTAAATCATACTTTAGATTCTTGGTTGTTCTTGATGATTTGAAGCTTCTCTTGAATCTTGGAATTTTCACTAAACTTGAAATCTAAAATGAAATGGGTCTTGATACAAAAATAAAAATGGTTGTGTATATATATGTATATAACCGTACACATATACATATGTGTTTGAGTTTTGAACTTTATTTTGATAAAGTACTTGTTTAAGTGTTACATGTTCTTGAATGATGGTAAAAATGCAAGTATTTGGTGATTTATGTATGATATGTTAAATGTAAATTACATCAGCAAATAAATCTGAATATATCACATATTTGATGCATTTAGATTAACATAAAATGATGATGTTATGATAGTATGCTTTAGGCACTTGTACATGTGAATATATGTTGGTTAAATCTCAAGAAGTGATAAAAAAGGGATTGTATGACAAAAATATTTTTGAACAGGTTATAAACACTAAAAATATTATTATTTGGTACATTATAATGGCATGAAACTTTGACATAGGTTTGATAGCTTTGCATGTTGTACATATAGCTTAAAAAGTGGTAAATTATGTGAAATTTGCATGATTTATGTGCTTTGTTTAATACCTGCACTATCATGAGTATAACCATTATTTTATTCAGTAAATAATATGGGTTATGTTAAAATTTCAAGTCGTTTTGATTTGGGATGGTTCGGGTAACATTTGATGCAAAACTATGCGGTAAAACGGCTAAGAATCGCCTTTTCGGAGGATTTTTATTAAACTGTTTTAGATCAGTAACCAAACTGATATTTTTTATATAAAAACAAGTATTTTAACTTATATTAAGTTCACTTGGTGTTTGGTTAGTCATACGTGACTTCCGACGCCCAAAAATGTTACCGAAACGCTAAAATAAGTGTTTTTCAACATACACTAGAATGGGTTGTTCATGGGTTATTTTATGTGTTACAATGTGCTATGTGTTTTACAATATGTGTATGATCATGTGTTAGTGTTGACAAGATTATGTGTGTTACGCTTGAGTACATATATACAAATACAGCAAGATAATAAAAAATAATAACATTTCGAGAAATCTCAAAGTTATGTGAAAATTCTAAGTATCGGAGAAACTTCGGTATTTTGTGGGTTTTGATTATTAAAGCATTCTTATTTAATTTAGGACGAATAAACAATGAGGGATTGTGTTAACATACAAAAACGCACCCAAAGGTGAGTACATAGATCCCCTCTTTTTACTGTTTTCGATTGTTTTGGGGTGATTCATATGTATCAAAACGATTTCAATATTCTAACAATGGTTTCAAAATGATTGAGATGGTTTATACAAAACTAATAACGATTTCGATAATGTGAACGAACTTGTTGGTGGTAGTTACATAACAAATGACATTCATTAGCATTGATCAAGCCGACCAGTATTAGGTTATGGTACCATAGGATCTGACAAATCCCGTTATCAGACTGCACCCATGGTTATGTGTGGGTTAGGTGGGTAACGACTGAATCTGATGATTGTTAACTTACCCTTTGGAGGTTTGTTAATGCAAGAACGAGTTGAACGATGGACGAGTCACAAAGGTTTGAATGTTATTAGCGAGACGACCAAAAGTAATTTTCACAATTAAAACGAGAACGATTTGTACGAGATCGATTTTGAACGATTGAATGATTATGAACGATTTAAACAAGTGAACGATGATCTATAACGAGAACGAGTTAAACGATGTTACATAACGAGGTTTGCTAAACGATATAAACCATACGAGTTTTATTACGAGGACGATTTACGATTTGGTTTACGAAAACAAATGTTTTGGGTTAAGATTCATGGCATCAAGGTTTATAAATTTTAACCAATCTGTTTTGACTTGGTTATTCATTTTACAATACAAACATTTTACAAAACAAGGTTTTCTACTATCAAACAACGAAGTTGTACGAGTTATTTCAACATGTAAACGAGCCATGAATCTGACACTCACACAAAAACTATGTGCTCGCCAGCATTTCTTTGCTGACTTTGTTTTTACATATGTTTCAGGTGATGTTGCTTAATGTTGATTGCGAATAGGATGCATGCTCACTTAGGACTGGACGAGGCCTTAGTGATTAAATAACGATGATAGACTATGGTTGACTTGCTTGTTTAACTTTAAGACAATGTTTAATATTTAATAAAACGAAACTCTTTGTATCCATGGTTTGAAACAATAATTCTGTTACAACACTCCCCGACGTTTCCGCCACTGTTTGTTGTTTTACGTGGTCGGGGTGTGACAGGAGAGGTTGGTATCAGAGCCAGTGGTTATAGGGAATTAGGTTATTAGTAATATTTTGACCTAAACTATAACTTTCTAGGACCCCAACGCAAGTTGATTTGCGTTAGATTCTTTTAAAAAAACAAAATCCGAATATGCTTCGAAAATTAATCATCCGTTCTAAGATGATTGATTACTAGGTTTTTTGAACCCTCTGTTGTAAGGTTTTGAACCCTTCCAGTTTGACTCATTTTTGGCTTAGTGCCTTCTGAGTTTTCAAAATCTCGTCAAAGTTTGGGTCTAAATAATGTGAACACGTGCAAACTGGAAGAGTGAATGCCTGTACCCTGAGTTTTCTGACTAAGGCTAGAGTGTTCGAACAAATCCACATAATCGGACCAGTCACTCTTACCTGGGAACTCTTGGGGTGAGTGTTCACTTATAGGCGAGCATGTCTTCACGATACATTATTTTGATTCATTACTTTGATTAGTCACTACGTGTCGTTTGTTTGTTCAAAGTAACAAACGAATGATCGCCTTCCTTATGTTTCGTTGATATTTTCAATACCTCTTTTGTTTTTCCTAATTATCGACCTCACTCGTTTCTCATATTTCCTTGTTAGATAATGCCTCCTCGGCGTGATGCACAATCTTTTACTGCTGAAGAAATCGCAGCCCTTATCTCTCAGCAAATGGCTGCTGTGCTTCCAGGCGTTGTGACCCAAATACATGAGCTGTACAACAACAATAACAATAACAATGCACAATGTAATTTCAAGAGTTTCAATTCTGCTAAGCCGCTAAAGTTTTCTAGGTCACAAGGAGCAACTGCACTCCTTAAATGGTTTGAAAGTATCGAGAACACATTCAGACATGTGCAATGTCCGAATGGGCGTAAGGTTGAATTTGCATCAAGTTTGTTTGAGAAGCGTGCTCTTACTTGGTGGAACGGAGTGATGCGCGATAGGGGTGCCGAAGTGGCATTGGCACAAACATGGGAAGAGCTTCGAGCTCTCATGATGAAATAGTTTTGTCCCCGTCACGAAATTCGAGCTTTGGAACGAGAGTTTGACGATCTAAAACAAGATGGGGGAGAACACCGAGCGTATACGGATCGATTTGAGGAGCTCAGTCTTTTGTGTCCTACTATGGTTACCCCGTTGGAGAAAGCGATAGAGAGTTATATCGATGGGTTACCCGATTCCATTCAAGATATTGTGACTGGCGTCAACCCTACTACCGTTCGTCAAGCGATCGAGTTATCTGCTACCCTGACTGAGTCGCAAGTCAGGAAGGGTAAACTTACCTACAAGGGTAACAAGAAGAAGTCAAGCGATTCTGTTAAAGATAAGGAAAAGGGTAAGGGTAAGAAGGGTGAGTCTTCGAAGAAGTCAAGAAAGCGAAAGGGTGCTCAGAATTTTGCAGTAACTGCACAAAATGCTCAGAACCCTCAGAACCCACCAGCTCAACCGCTTGTGAAGAAAGCATATGCTGGTACCGCACCTCATTGTGCTCGCTGCAACGGTTATCATGTTGCACAACAAGCTTGTAGGCAATGCACAACGTGTGGTAAGTTTGGGCATCTGGCCAACAACTGTCGTTTGGGTCAGAATCAGATTGTTCAGAATCAAGCTCCAGTTCAGGGGAATGCTGCTAGATTCCCACCGGGTTCATGTTTCAATTGTGGAGAGTTTGGTCACTTCCGGAACAACTGTCCGAGGCTGGTTAATGTCAACGCAAATGTGAATCCCGCTCGTGGGCGAGCGTACAATCTGAATGCTATCGAAGTGAGGGCTGACAACGAGGTGGTTAATGGTACGTTTCTTGTTAACAATCGACCTGCATCTATTCTTTTTTATTCTGGAGCCGACAGAAGTTTTGTTTCATTATCTTTTGAACCTTTGCTTGCGATACCAAGAACTAAACTGAGGAAACCTTTATCTATCGAAGTTGCTACTGGTAAACCTCTTGTTCTCGATTCTGTTATTCGTGATTGTCAGTTAAACCTTGATAACCATCTTTTTCTCATTGACCTCATGCCGATGCAACTTGGGAGTTTCGATATTATCGTGGGGATGGATTGGTTAACCAAACATCATGCTGAGGTGATTTGTTTCGATAAGATTGTTCGTGTACCTCTTCCGTCTGGCGATGTTCTGGAAGTTCGTGGCGAGAAGCCATCTGGTGGATTGAAGCTTATGTCGTGTACAAAGGCCCAAAGATATTTGCGAAAAGGATATGTTGCTTTCCTGGCACATGTCATCGAGGAGAAAGGCAAGAGCAAGAGTATTCAGGATATTCCGATTGTTCGGGATTATCCAGAAGTGTTTCCTGATGAACTGCCTGGTTTGCCTCCAGTTCGTCAAGTCGAGTTTCATATTGACCTTGTACCCAATGCCAACCCGATTGCGAAGGCACCTTATTGTCTTGAACCATCGGAGATGCAAGAGTTATCGAAACAGCTTCAAGAGTTGTCTGATAAAGGATTCATCCGTCCAAGTTTTTCACCTTGGGGAGCTCATGTCCTCTTTGTGAAGAAGAAAGATGGATCTTTTCGAATGTGTATCGATTATCGTGAGCTTAATAAGCTTACCATCAAGAATCGATATCCCCTACCTAGAATTGATGATCTCTTCGACCAGCTGCAAGGTGCTTCATGCTTTTCCAAGATCGATCTGCGATCTGGGTATCATCAACTTCGTGTACTCGAAGAAGATATTCCCAAAACTGCATTCCGTACAAGATATGGGCACTACGAGTTCACTGTCATGCCTTTTGGTTTAACAAATGCCCCAGCTATCTTCATGGACTTAATGAATAGGGCTTGTAAACCTTATTTAGATAAGTTCATCATTGTGTTCATCGACGATATTCTCATTTATTCGAACTCTCGAGCAGAGCACGAGCAACACCTTCGTTTGACATTGGAATTCCTAAAGAACGAACAACTTTTTGCTAAATTCTCCAAGTGTGAATTCTGGCTTAAAGAAGTTCAGTTCTTGGGTCATATTGTCAATGAGCAGGTTATTCATGTAGATCCATCCAAGATTGTTGCAATTAAGGATTGGAATACACCAACGACACCTACAGAGATTCGATCATTTCTTGGTCTTGCTGGTTATTATCGTCGATTCATTTCTAATTTCTCAAAGATCGTGGTTCCACTCACTGCTTTGACTCAGAAAAATAAGCCTTTTGAGTGGGGACCTAAGCAAGAAGAAGCATTCCAAACGCTGAAACGGAAACTCTGTGATGCTCCTGTTTTAACTCTACCTGAGGGAAACGATGATTTTGTTGTCTATTGTGACGCGTCGAATCTAGGACTTGGTTGCGTTCTTATGCAACGAGGTAAGGTCATAGCTTATGCGTCTAGACAGCTGAAAATTCACGAGAAGAACTATACGACTCATGATCTTGAATTAGGAGCTGTGGTTTTCGCACTTAAAATCTGGAGACACTACCTCTATGGAATGAAGTGTGTGGTTTTCACAGACCACAAAAGTCTCCAGCATATTCTCAATCAGAAGGAGCTGAACATGAGGCAACGACGTTGGGTTGAACTCTTAAACGATTATGATTGCGAGATCCGCTACCATCCTGGTAAGGCGAATGTCATAGCCGATGCGCTTAGTCGAAAGAAATGAGTCAAGCTTAATTCTGTTCGAACTCTATCAGATATTCAATCTCGTGTCCTTCAAGCTCAACGATCTTGTGTGATCAAAGGCTTATTAAAATATGAGCTACTGCTTCAACTCGAACTTAAACTTGAAAGGAAAGACGATGGTTTGCTTTATTTCAAGGATCGTTTGTGGATTCCGAAACAAGACGATCTTCGCACCTTGGTAATGGACGGGTCTCACAAGTCTCGATATTCTATCCATCCTGGTGCTGATAAAATGTACAAGGATCTTCGTACTCAGTTCTGGTGGCCTGGTATGAAGAAAGTTGTTGCCTTGTATGTATCGAAATGCCTAACTTGTCTCAAAGTCAAGGCTGAACATCAACTACCTTCTGGTTTGCTTGTACAACCAGAGATACTGGTTTGGAAGTGGGAGAACATTGCAATGGATCTCATCACTAAGTTACCGCGTACATCTAAAGGTCACGATGCTATTTGGGTGGTTATCGATCGATTAACGAAATCAGCTCACTTTATACCGATTCGCGAGGATCTATCTGCTGATAAACTTGCAAAGATTTATGTTGATGAGATTGTATCACGACATGGTGTTCCTTTGGATATCATTTCTGATCGTGATGCTCAGTTTTCATCTCATTTTTGGAAGACCATGCAATCTGCTTTGGGAACCCAACTGAATCTAAGCACTGCTTATCATCCCCAAACCGATGGACAATCGGAGAGAACGATTCAAACTTTGGAGGATATGCTTAGAGCATGCGTGATAGACTTTGGTGGAAATTGGGATTGTCATCTTCCACTGATCGAGTTCTCTTACAACAACAGTTATCATGCTAGTATTAATATGGCACCATTCGAAGCTCTCTACGGTCGAAAATGTCGTTCACCTGAATGTTGGAATGAGATCGGTGAAGCTCAGCTTACTGGACCTGAGCTCATTCTGGAAACAATAGACAAAATCAAGAAAATTCGCGATAATCTTGTGACAGCTAGAAGCCGTCAAAAGAGTTATGCGGATTTGCGACGCAAGCCCTTAGAATTTCAAATCGGAGACCGTGTCCTACTCAAGGTGTCACCTTGGAAGGGAGTGGTGAGATTTGGGAAGAAAGTAAAACTTGCACCATGATATGTTGGACCATTTAAGATTGTTGAAAGAATTGGAAAGGTTGCCTATCGACTAGAGCTACCCCCAGAGCTTGGAAATATTCATCCGACTTTTCACGTGTCCAATTTGCGAAAGTGTTTAGCTGATGCTGATCTTCACATTCCTCTCGACGAGATTCAAATCGATGAAACAATGCACTTTGTCGAGAAACCTGTGGAGATAGTGGAACGTACATACAAATAGTTGAAGAACAAACGGATTCGATTGGTCAAAGTTCGCTGGGAATCCAAACGTGGCCCCGAGTTTACTTAGGAACGTGAGGACCAGATGAAGACGAAATATCCGCATTTGTTTTCACAAGTTTCCTCTAAATAAAATTTCAGGACGAAATTTCCTAAAGTAGGGGAGACTGTGACAACTGTGTTCTGTAATCATCGTATAATGTAAAACAATGTTGGTTATCAATAAAACAATGTGCTTTGGTGTTATTATATGTGTTATTGTGTGTGATGATTTTACAATTTGATTCAATTCCGATTTCAAGCTTTAAATCACTTTCTGGAAGGTTATACGCAAACTGGTGCGTAAACGCAATCAGTTTAACACGACGTACACTCTGGAACTGTGACGTAAGCTAAACATACCTTAAATATCCTTTACATAACTTAGAAATAAGTTTCGAAGGATTTGGTATGGCAAAAACATGTTTATTTGGACTAAAGAACTATTTACGACAAAACTGCGAAACGAACGTTCGTGACCGCCCGGATAATATTTAAATCCCAAAAATATTCTGTTATGATTAAAATTTTATTTTTAATCAGGTTCGTGTTGAAAAATAAATTAAAATGCTTAAAAACGTTATTTTTCAAGTTTAAGCGCGTACCGCGTGTTACAGCGCAACATAGTGCTTATACTGCGAAACACGGACAACGCAGCCAGTCTTGGCAACTGAAATTTATTTCAGTGATATTTTGGCGAGTTTATTTTTATAGATTAATAAAAATAATTTAGAACGCCATAAATCGGGATTTAAACGCTAGATAAAATACCCGGTATCCAGTTAAATACCAATTTTTATCTACTTTACCATCAAAGTTACACTTCACCCCCTCCCCCCATACAATTTACGGTTCAATATATGGGGACCCCACCATATATTTTCCTAGATCTCCAAATATTTCATTTGATTTTGTTTTGACACTTCTTAGTGCATGCCACTTTCCTATCAATTCCATATCTTCTATATATCTTTACATAATCTAACCAAGATCACTTCACTCAAGTCCCTCACTCTCTCTCTTCCCAAACCATCCACCCTCTCTCTCTCTCACCATATTCATATCTTCAAACTTTGTTCTTGAAGATCATGTCCTATTTCAAGCCAAATTCAAGTTAAGGTGAAGATCCAAAGGTGTTTCCAAGGTGCATTCAAGTGATTTCAAGCTTCCTATCATCACAATCTCATCCCACAACCTACTTGAATCTTGAAGGTATAACATTTATGTTTAAATCAATGATGTAAAGCAAATAATCTAAATAGATCGAACAATAAAAAGAAATATCATTGTTAAATATTTCAATTTTAATCTTTTAGGAATGCAAATTCTTTTTCACAAAAATGGAAAGACTTTTTGTCACTGAAATAGGATAACAATACATACCTATAAGCTAAGCACTTCCTCTTTTATATGTATTTTCATATTCATATTTTGTTTAACCTGAGGTTAAGTAATCCTTCTACAGATCTATGCCCCATCTTATCTTTATCTGGATCATAAAAGGGTTTAGTTCCTTTTGCATGTAATTTGAACTCGATTTAGTTCAGTTTGTAAAAAATTAAGATATGATTTTGAAAAGAATCATTCATTAACATATGATTTCGAAAACAATCATTCAAAATCAAAAAAGAAAGAGGAATCATATTCTATCCAATATTAGACCTTGAAACAGAACCTTGTACTTTAGATTCTTGGTTGTTCTTGATGATTTGAAGTTTCTCTTGAATCTTGGAATTTTCACTAAACTTGAAATCTAAAATGAAATGGGTCTTGATAAAAAAATAAAAATGGTGGTGTATATATATGTATATAACCGTACACATATACTATGTGTTTGAGTTTTGAACTTTATTTTGATAAAGTACTTGTTTAAGTGTTACATGTTCTTGAATGATGGTAAAAATGAAAGTATTTGTCACACCCCCAAAAATCCACCTGCGGAGTATCACCGCTTGGAGGCGTGACTGACCAGGATCAAGCCACCAATCATATTGAACATAGTAAGTATTAAATGTAAAGCAATCAAACCAATATGAAAGGTGTTCAAAACATATGTATCAATTCAACGTTTAGCGGAAGCATAAATAAACCCAATCATAAGTAGCAATTTCAAATGTTTAAATGTTGTTCATAACATCCACAAACTGTGCCCACAACGACCGTGCCTCCCGTGCAAGCTCCATAAGTACCTAAGGTCCTGCAAGGCATGTAACAGAGAGTCAACAACTAGTTGAGCGAGTTCACAGTTAATAGTTTAGTAATAACGTTTGTATTGTAGTTCGTATGTTCGTTTAGTAATCATGTGTCATATGTATCGTATCGCGGCCCTCTAGGCATGTTTGCGAAGTTAGTGGGGTTTTCCCATATATGCTAGACTAGGTATAGTAGTATCGCGGCCCTTCCTGGCATGTTTGCGAAGATTAGAGTATATAGTCCGCGGCCCTTCCTAGGCATGTGTGCGAAGATTGTCATAATATCGCGGCCAACACTTGGCGTGTGTGCGAAGATCAGTTCAATTAGTATAACCAGTCTAGTCAGTTCTTATCCATAATCCTTCCTCTCCCGGGAATCATATATCTAAGTTCCATAAACTGAACGAATAAATAATCCAACCCATTCCCATCCTGGGAATCCCATGCCTTGGCTGTGTGAACTCACCTTGGTTTGCTCGGTATGCTAAGTGTATGCTCGCAAGTAATCAATCACGTCCTAAAGTATGCACGTATGTGAAATCAGTTTGTGTTCAAGTTGTGCATGTATAAACATGTAGCACGTCATCACAATCATATACAAGATGGTTACACCTAACAGCAGTTAAATATTCCAGTTAACACTTAACAGAATTAACCCAAGTTACTGTGCAGATTACTGTTCGGCGAAACACATAAGTTGGCGAAACACACTTCCGGCGAAACACAAATTGACGAAACACATTCTGTTTCGTCGGAGTCTTGTTTGGCGAAACAGGATTCTAATTCGTCGCTTGCCCTTGGCGAAACACTTTCTGTTTCGCCAAGAGATCTGTTTCGTCAAGACAGATTCAAGGTGATGTCAGTTACGTACACAGATACATGCAGAAGCCCTAACAGCCGTCACTATCAAGTAGCAATCACCCAGAATTCATTTAGCATATATCATCATAACACAATCATCCAGAAATCATTGTCTAGCATGAACCCTAGTTTAAACGTATCTCAAAACCGACTATCATACAATATCACATTATCGAACCCTATCAAGATGCTAACCAGATTCCGATTAACACCATCCAGAACCAAGTATTCAATCGTATCGAATTTCACATAAAACTATTTATATCCGACAACAACATTCCTATCGAAATCTATATCATCATCATCATAACAAGAACCCTAATATTTAACATGTATCAGTTTCAGATATACATCATCAAAGCAGAATCACATGATACATAAACACGTACACGGATGAACGATCAATCAAGACATATAAATCTACTAACCGAGATGATGGTTTGATCGCACAAGGGTTTCCGGTGGGTTCTAGTTTGCCGTCACAGTAAGAGAGCTCTAGGGTTTCGGTTGTTTTGATAGAAAGTGTAAAAGTGATGTTGTTTTACGTAAATATACTCAGAATAACGTTCTGGGCCCGTAATGGGCTTTCGGCGAAACTGGGCTCGGCGAAACAGCCTGTTTCGTCGAGATGGGTTTGGCGAAACAGCCTTGTTTCGTCGAGTATGTTCATGGCAAAAACACACTTGTGTTTCGTCGAGCAGTCTCATGTGCTAAATCAGTTTATGTGATTTCTAAACTAATACACTATAATAACAACACAAAAATCAAGCAAACACAATGCATTTAACATATCACCACTATACAGTCAAAGTCAACGTGCATTTAATGCGAATAAAGAATGTCGGAAATTCGAGTTGTCACATTATCCCCAACTTGAAAGAAATTTCGCCCCGAAATTTAGCATGCGGTTACTGAGGAAAGCTAATGGTGTGACGTTGTTTACCTGTATTGTATCGCGGCTCCCCGAGCAGGTTTGCGAAGATTACTGGTTTTCCTGGGGTGTCACATTATCCCCCCGTTGATTTGGAATTTCGTCCCGAAATTCTGTATTGGTAGCTTCAGCCTCAGTAGTAGTTGCATTGGTTCCGAATAACTGGGGATATTTGATTTCCATTTGATCTTCACGCTCCCAGGTGAACTCTGGGCCGCGGTGGGAGTTCCAACGAACTCGTACAAGAGGGATTCTCGTGTTCTTGAGGACCTTAACATCCCGGTCCGTGATTTCAACAGGTTCCTCGACGAAGTGCAACCGCTCGTCGATAGTGAGTTCCTTCAAGGGAACTATGTGGGTCTCATCTGACGTACACTTCTTCAGATTCGACACGTGAAAGACGTTGTGAACTGCACTGAGTTCAGCTGGTAAGTTCAGTCTGTAGGACACTTTACCTATTTTCTCTGTAACTTCGAATGGTCCAACATATCGTGGATTTAGTTTGCCGCGTTTGCCAAAACGAACCACACCCTTCCAGGGTGAAACTTTGAGTAGCACTCGGTCCCCAACTTGAAACTCGAGTGGTTTCCTGTCTAAATCAGCGTATGCTTTCTGACGGTCGCGTGCTGCCGCCATGCGTTGTCGTATTTGTGCAATCTTTTCTGTAGTATCGACTACTATTTCTGGACCTGTAATTTGACTATCTCCCACCTCTGCCCAACAGAGAGGTGATCGGCATTTACGCCCGTACAATGCCTCGAATGGTGCAGCCTTAATGCTGGTGTGGTAGCTGTTATTGTATGAGAATTCCACAAGTGGCAGATGTTTTTCCCAACCGTTGCCAAAATCAATTACGCATGCCCGAAGCATGTCTTCTAGAGTCTGGATAGTGCACTCAGACTGCCCATCCGTCTGAGGATGATACGCCGTGCTCATGTCTAAACGAGAGCCAAAAGATTTATGCATTGCTTGCCACAGTTCTGAAGTAAAACGTGCGTCACGATCAGAGATGATGGAGGTGGGCACCCCGTGCCTCGAGACCACTTCTTTTAAGTAAATGTCTGCTAAGGTAGAGAACTTGTCTGTTTCTTTGATAGCCAAGAAGTGAGCAGACTTTGTGAGTCGATCCACGATCACCCAAATAGTATCATTTCCGCGCTGAGATCTAGGTAGGCCAGTAACAAAATCCATGGAAATTTGCTCCCATTTCCATTGTGGTATCTCAGGTTGTTGGAGTGGTCCTGACGGTTTCTGATATTCTGCCTTGACTCTCGCACAAGTCAAGCATTTGCTAACGTATGTGGCTATGTGGGCCTTCATGCTAGGCCACCAGTATGTAGTCTTAATATCGTGGTACATTTTATCCGAACCAGGGTGTACCGAGTAGCGAGACTTGTGAGCTTCATCCATTACCAGCTCGCGTAAGTTGCCGTACAGTGGGACCCAAATGCGTCCTGTAATGTAGTAAGCACCATCTTCCTTCTGTTCTAATCGTTGTCTTGAGCCACGTAGGGCTTCAGCCCTGACATTTTCTGGTTTCAATGCTTCTATCTGAGCATCTCGTATCTGGGAAGGAAGGCTAGACTGTATGGTGAGTTGTAAAGCTCGCACGCGCTTAGGCGCGGTGTCTTTTCGACTGAGGGCGTCAGCCACAACATTGGCTTTGCCTGGGTGGTACCTGATTGAGCATTCGTAGTCGTTTAGCAGTTCGACCCATCGTCGCTGTCGCATATTCAGTTCCTTCTGTTTGAATATATGTTCGAGGCTCCTGTGGTCAGTGTAGATAGCACATTTAGTGCCGTACAAGTAGTGTCGCCATATCTTAAGTGCAAAAACAACCGCTCCCAACTCTAAGTCGTGTGTTGTGTAATTCCGTTCGTGAATCTTAAGTTGGCGCGAAGCATAAGCAATGACTTTATCCCTTTGCATCAATACACATCCAAGACCTTGGATAGATGCGTCGCAGTAGACTACGAAATCATCCGTGCCTTCAGGCAATGAGAGGATAGGTGCGCTACAGAGTCTATCCTTTAAGTGTTGGAACGCTGTTTCCTGTGCATTACCCCAACGGTAAACAACACCCTTCTGTGTCAGTAGTGTAAGCGGCTGAGCAATCTTTGAAAAGTCCTTGATGAAACGTCTGTAATAACCCGCCAAACCCAAGAATTGGCGTATTTCTGTTGGTGTACGAGGCGCAGGCCAGTTCTTAATCGAATCTACCTTGGATGGATCTACATGAATCCCATCCTTGTTCACCACGTGGCCTAAAAAGTGGACTTCACGAAGCCAGAAGTCACATTTAGAAAACTTAGCGTATAGCTGTTCCGTTCGTAGAAGTTCCAGTATAAGTCGTAGGTGCTGCTCGTGTTCCTCCTGGCTTTTCGAATAAATCAGGATGTCGTCGATGAAAACAATGACGAACTTGTCGAGATAGGGTTTGCACACCCTGTTCATAAGATCCATAAAGACCGCAGGCGCGTTCGTTAGCCCGAATGGCATGACCAAAAACTCGTAGTGACCGTAGCGAGTTCTAAATGCCGTTTTGGAGACGTCCTCATCCCGGACTCGCAGCTGGTGATATCCTGACCTTAAGTCTATCTTGGAGTAGTAGCTCGACCCTTGCAGCTGGTCGAATAAATCATCTATGCGCGGAAGAGGATAACGATTCTTGATCGTCACCTTGTTGAGTTCACGGTAGTCTATACACATCCTGAACGTACCGTCTTTCTTCTTTACGAATAACACTGGAGCTCCCCAGGGCGAAGAGCTAGGTCGTATAAAACCCTTTTCCAAGAGTTCTTGTAGCTGCTTTGACAGTTCTTCTAATTCAGTTGGAGCTAAACGATAAGGTGCTCGAGCTATGGGTGCTCCTCCTGGAGCGAGCTCGATCTGAAATTCGACTTGACGATGAGGCGGTAACCCAGGTAATTCCTCAGGAAACACTTGAGGAAAGTCACGTACTACAGGAATATCTTCAATCTTTTTCTCTTTCTTCGAGGTATCTGTAACGAGTGCTAATATAGCAGTGTGCCCCTTGCGTAAACACTTCTGAGCCTTCAAAAAGGAGATGATGCCACTCACGACACCACTCTTGTCGCCTTGAACTTCGAGGGGTTCCTTGCCCGAACGAGGAATACGAATAACCTTTTCTTTGCATAAAATCTCCGCTTGTTGTTGAGATAACCAATCCATACCAATGACGACGTCAAAGCTACCCAAGGTTATAGGAATGAGATCGATGGAGAAAGTCTGACCAGCGAGGATAAGATTACACCCTTTAACTATGTGTGTGGCCTCTAGACTTTTACCGTTAGCTAACTCTACAACATGTTTGGTGTTTAAGAGAGTTGGTGCACGTTTTAACATTTCACTAGCTTTTAGAGACATGTAACTTGTATCCGCACCAGAATCAAATAGTACAGTAACATAAAAGTCGTCAAGAAGAAACTTACCCATAACCACGTTGGGATTATTCCTGGCATCACCCTGACCGATCACAAACATACGGCCTCTAGCACCATTGTTGTTATTGTTCCCACCGTTGTTGTTGTTCCCGTTGCCCTGATTGTTGTTGTTGTTATTGTTCTGGTTCTGGTTTAACTGAGGGCAATCCCGCTTGTAATGACCTTCAGCCCCACACTGGTAGCATCCCCTATTTCCATGCTGCTGCTGCTGTGGCTGGTTTCGTGGAGCAGGTGGTTGTTGTTGCTGGTTCTGATTCGCAGGTCGTGAACTCCTGCAATCTTTAGCTTCGTGCCCGGTTTTGAGACATCTCTGACAGTAGGCCTTGCGACACTGACCACTGTGGTGTTTGTAGCACTTGTTGCACAGTGGATGATTTCCCCGATATCCACCCTGCCTCTGCCCACCAGAAGCTTGCTGACTTGGGCTCTGATAATCGTTAGTCTTGCGTTGCTGAGCCTGAGGTTGAACTATAGCTGAACCTTTGCTGGAATCCCCATCCCATTTCCGCTTGTTGTCACTGGGAGTAGCAGGAGTGACCGGAGTAGTAGCGGTAGTAGTAGTGCTGATGCGTTCAGGCAACTTGTTCTGCTCCACCGCCTGATCCGTGAGACGGTGAGCCAGCTCTACAACCTGCTGATAAGTGGCGAGGTTTGCTGAAGTGACGTGACTCTGGATCTCTGGCACTAGACCCTTGAGGAACAGTTCGATTCGCTTGATTGGAGGGTCCACCATCGTAGGACACAATAGAGCAAGTTCATTAGATCTTTTGGTGTATGCCTCAATCTCTGACCCCTTCATCTTGAGATTGAAAAACTCGACCTCCAGCTTATGAATATCATCCCTACTGCAATATTCCTCTTTGATCATTTCCTTAAAGTTGTTCCATGGGGTAGCGTTAGCAGCAACCAACCCCAGCATTTGCACCTGAGCTTTCCACCATGTGAGAGCTAAACCCTCTAGGGTACCGGTGGCATACTTCACCCTGCGTGCCTCAGGGCATTCACACATCTCGAATACAGTTTCAATCTTTTCAAACCAGTGGAGGAGTCCGACTGCTCCCTCCGTGCCGCTGAAAGTACTGGGACGACAGTCCATGAACGTTTTGAAAGTGCAGACAGGTGGTTGACCTGTCGTGTGCGTAAGAATAAACAAGAATTTTAGCACAAGAGTTGGTTTAAGAATGTAGGATCTAAGGACCCTAGTGTGAGTTTCAACTGCAGGGTATACCTC
Organism: Helianthus tuberosus; assembly: GCA_030545235.1. NCBI lineage: Eukaryota > Viridiplantae > Streptophyta > Magnoliopsida > Asterales > Asteraceae > Helianthus > Helianthus tuberosus. Next base: position 147,986,264 of record CM060381.1, read on the forward strand.
CTGCTTGTGCGGCTGCAACTGCCGCAGTAACTTGTTCAGCGATGAGAGCCGTCAATTGGGCTTGTGTCATGTTGATACGTCCAGACATGATCTTCATAGTAAAGATAGCATAAGTCAGAGAGGATCGCGAATCGTGTGATGACAGAAGAGTGTGAGCATATAAGCGTTCTCAGGCAGTAACGAATAGTAAACAATGTAATCTAAGCATACCACGAGCAAAGTTCTATGTAATTCTAGCAAGTAGGCAATAAACATAAACCTTATTACCTAGGATGTTGAGTCTTGCACGTGGAGCGAGGTGTCGTTGTGGATCGTTGAGCACTGTACTGGTTATAGTCTGGTTTCAATAAAAACGTCTTTCCCTTATTAAAACCGAGTTCTCTATAACCAATGGCTCTGATACCAATCTGTCACACCCCCAAAAATCCACCTGCGGAGTATCACCGCTTGGAGGCGTGACTGACCAGGATCAAGCCACCAATCATATTGAACATAGTAAGTATTAAATGTAAAGCAATCAAACCAATATGAAAGGTGTTCAAAACATATGTATCAATTCAACGTTTAGCGGAAGCATAAATAAACCCAATCATAAGTAGCAATTTCAAATGTTTAAATGTTGTTCATAACATCCACAAACTGTGCCCACAACGACCGTGCCTCCCGTGCAAGCTCCATAAGTACCTAAGGTCCTGCAAGGCATGTAACAGAGAGTCAACAACTAGTTGAGCGAGTTCACAGTTAATAGTTTAGTAATAACGTTTGTATTGTAGTTCGTATGTTCGTTTAGTAATCATGTGTCATATGTATCGTATCGCGGCCCTCTAGGCATGTTTGCGAAGTTAGTGGGGTTTTCCCATATATGCTAGACTAGGTATAGTAGTATCGCGGCCCTTCCTGGCATGTTTGCGAAGATTAGAGTATATAGTTCGCGGCCCTTCCTAGGCATGTGTGCGAAGATTGTCATAATATCGCGGCCAACACTTGGCGTGTGTGCGAAGATCAGTTCAATTAGTATAACCAGTCTAGTCAGTTCTTATCCATAATCCTTCCTCTCCCGGGAATCATATATCTAAGTTCCATAAACTGAACGAATAAATAATCCAACCCATTCCCATCCTGGGAATCCCATGCCTTGGCTGTGTGAACTCACCTTGGTTTGCTCGGTATGCTAAGTGTATGCTCGCAAGTAATCAATCACGTCCTAAAGTATGCACGTATGTGAAATCAGTTTGTGTTCAAGTTGTGCATGTATAAACATGTAGCACGTCATCACAATCATATACAAGATGGTTACACCTAACAGCAGTTAAATATTCCAGTTAACACTTAACAGAATTAACCCAAGTTACTGTGCAGATTACTGTTCGGCGAAACACACATAATGGCGAAACACATAAGTTGGCGAAACACACTTCCGGCGAAACACAAATTGACGAAACACATTCTGTTTCGTCGGAGTCTTGTTTGGCGAAACAGGATTCTAATTCGTCGCTTGCCCTTGGCGAAACACTTTCTGTTTCGCCAAGAGATCTGTTTCGTCAAGACAGATTCGAGGTGATGTCAGTTACGTACACAGATACATGCAGAAGCCCTAACAGCCGTCACTATCAAGTAGCAATCACCCAGAATTCATTTAGCATATATCATCATAACACAATCATCCAGAAATCATTGTCTAGCATGAACCCTAGTTTAAACGTATCTCAAAACCGACTATCATACAATATCACATTATCGAACCCTATCAAGATGCTAACCAGATTCCGATTAACACCATCCAGAACCAAGTATTCAATCGTATCGAATTTCACATAAAACTATTTATATCCGACAACAACATTCCTATCGAAATCTATATCATCATCATCATAACAAGAACCCTAATATTTAACATGTATCAGTTTCAGATATACATCATCAAAGCAGAATCACATGATACATAAACACGTACACGGATGAACGATCAATCAAGACACATAAATCTACTAACCGAGATGATGGTTTGATCGCACAAGGGTTTCCGGTGGGTTCTAGTTTGCCGTCACAGTAAGAGAGCTCCAGGGTTTCGGTTGTTTTGATAGAAAGTGTAAAAGTGATGTTGTTTTACGTAAATATACTCAGAATAACGTTCTGGGCCCGTAATGGGCTTTCGGCGAAACTGGGCTCGGCGAAACAGCCTGTTTCGTCGAGATGGGTTTGGCGAAACAGCCTTGTTTCGTCGAGCAGTCTCATGTGCTAAATCAGTTTATGTGATTTCTAAACTAATACACTATAAAAACAACACAAAAATCAAGCAAACACAATGCATTTAACATATCACCACTATACAGTCAAAGTCAACGTGCATTTAATGCGAATAAAGAATGTCGGAAATTCGAGTTGTCACAGTATTTGGTGATTTATGTATGATATGTTAAATGTAAATTACATCAGCAAATAAATCTGAATATATCACATATTTGATGCATTTAGATTAACATAAAATGATGATGTTATGATAGTATGCTTTAGGCACTTGTACATGTGAATATATGTTGGTTTAAAGCTCAAGAAGTGATAAAAAAAGGGATTGTATGACAAAAATATTTTTGAACAGGTTATAAACACTAAAAATATTATTATTTGGTACATTATAATGGCATGAAACTTTGACATAGGTTTGATAGCTTTGCATGTTGTACATATAGCTTAAAAAGTGGTAAATTATGTGAAATTTGCATGATTTATGTGCTTTGTTTAAGACCTGCACTATCATGAGTATAACCATTATTTTATTCAGTAAATAACAAGGGTTATGTTAAAATTTCAAGTCGTTTCGATTTGGGATGGTTCGGGTAACGTTTAATGCAAAACTATGCGGTAAAACGGCTAAAAATCGCCTTTTCAGAGGATTTTTATTAAACTGTTTTAGATCAGTAACCAAACTGATATTTTTGATATAAAAGCAATTATTTTAACTTATATTAAGTTCACTTGGTGTTTGGTTAGTCATACGTGACTTCCGACGCCTAAAAATGTTACCGAAACGCTAAAATAAGTGTTTTTCAACATACACTAGAATGGGTTGTTCATGGGTTATTTTATGTGTTACAATGTGCTATGTGTTTTACAATATGTGTATGATCATGTGTTAGTGTTGACAAGATTATGTGTGTTACGCTTGAGTACATATATACAAATACACCAAGATAATCAAAAATAATAACATTTCGAGAAATCTCAAAGTTATGTGAAAATTCTAAGTATCGGAGAAACTTCGGTATTTTGTGGGTTTTGATTATTAAAGCATTCTTATTTAATTTAGGACGAATAAACAATTGAGGGATTGTGTTAACATACAAAAACGCACCCAAAGGTGAGTACATAGATCCCCTCTTTTTACTGTTTTCGATTGTTTAGGGGTGATTCATATGTATCAAAATGATTTCAATATTCTAACGATGGTTTCAAAACGATTGAGATGGTTTATACAAAACTAATAACGATTTCGATAATGTGAACGAACTTGTTGGTGGTAGTTACATAACAAATGACATTCATTAGCATTGATCGAGCCGACCAGTATTAGGTTATGGTACCATAGGATCTGACAAATCCCGTTATCAGACTGCACCCATGGTTATGTGTGGGTTAGGTGGGTAACGACTGCATCTGATGATTGTTAACTTACCCTTTGGAGGTTTGTTAATGCAAGAACGAGTTAAACGATGGATGAGTCACAAAGGTTTGAATGTTATTAGCGAGACGTCCAAAAGTAGTTTTCACAATTAAAACGAGAACGGTTTGTACGAGAACGATTTTGAACGATTATGAACGATTTAAACAAGTGAACGATGATCTATAACGAGAACGAGTTAAACGATGTTACACAACGAGTTTTACTAAACGATATAAACCATACGAGTTTTATTATGAGGACGATTTACGATTTGGTTTATGAAAACAAATGTTTTGGGTTAAGATTCATGGCATCAAGGTTTATAAATTTTAACCAATCTGTTTTGACTTGGTTATTCATTTTACAATGCAAACAATTTACAAAATAAGGTTTTCTACTATCGAACAACGAAGTTGTACGAGTTATTTCAACATGTAAACGAGCCATGAATCTGACACTCACACAAAAACTATGTGCTAGCCAGCATTTCTTTGCTGACTTTGTTTTTACATATGTTTCAGGTGATGTTGCTTAATGTTGATTGCGAATAGGATGCATGCTCACTTAGGACTGGACGAGGCCTTAGTGATTAAATAACGATGATAGACTATGGTTGACTTGCTTGTTTAACTTTAAGATAATGTTTAATATTTAATAAAATGAAACTCTTTGTATCCATGGTTTGAAACAATAATTCTGTTACAACACTCCCCGACGTTTCCGCCACAGTTTGTTGTTTTACGTGGTCGGGGTGTGACATTGGGGCACATATCTCATGATGTTAAGAAATAAGAAAGATTTTAGTAATTTGACACTGAATAAATTCATTGAAAAACTTGAAGCTCAGGAAATGGAACAAAGGAAGATCTCAAGAATGAAAGATTTTGATGGTGAACAAGATATAGGTCTTTATTACAAAGGAGGTGTTAGTGATAAGGCCAATATGTCACCAAAGGTTGAAACTGCATTCAATGCTAAGAGTTCGTCTGGAGGTTCATCTCAAGGATCAAACAGCAAAACGGGATTTTCTTCATATTCAACATTTGATCCAAATTTTTCAACGACCAAGAATGGCAAGAGATTACAATGCAACATTGTTTTGAATCTTGAAAATGATGAAACTTTCTCGGAAGAGGTTGCAAAAGGTCACATGTCGTTGTTGGGAACTGTATTAGAATCATATGAAAGTTTAGTTGCAGGAAAGATCGGGAATCCAATGTTGACAAAAGAGGATTACGATCAGATTGATGCTGAGGAGATGGAATTGATGGATATAAAGTGGTGTTTGGCGAGTGTTTTGAGAAGAGCCGAAAAGTTTAAACAAATTACGGGAAGAGATGATTTCCGTGATGCAAATGTTTCTACTTTAGGTTTTGATAAACCTAAAGTTACTTGTTTTCATTGCAGGGAAAAAGGACACTTCAAGAGAGAGTGCACAAATCGCGAAGCAAGTGGAGCTCAAAATCTGTCACACCCTGGCTTTGCGGAAGCGTGGTTATTTTGGTGTGACTTCTTAATACCATAGCTTAACCATAACAAAGCTATATGAAATAAAATTATGCAAGATCATCCATTTGATTAAGTTTTAGAACCAGAGTAACATACCATTGTCTTAGAGACTTACAACATCATAACTTAAAACATTGTCTTGAAAAACATAAACATCAACATGAAATAAACGCAGTTTAAGATTTGTGACTTGTCCAGGAAAGAGTCACATTTCCTAAACTGGGATGACCTTGGAACCCTTATGCAGCGGGAAAACATAACATACCGCGCCAGATCTGTTAATTTCCTGAAATACATGTAAGTTGAAAAATCAACAATAATGTTGAGCGAGTTCATGTGTAAGTGAGTAAGTAAAACCTTTGTAAAGATGTTTGTTCGTATGAAAATTCCTGGTATGTAGCAAATAAGGAAAAAGAGATCACCATTGGGTTGCAAAGCCAATGATATGTGTGAAGTGCAAGTAGGAAGACTCAAACCTAGCGTATTTGGCGATGGGTACAAAGTCACCACCTGGTCCATTATGCGGGCTCAGGGGTTGGGCTCGCTACACCCAGATAGATCTACCGCTTACGTCCCTCGGTTCCTACAATGAGGATTAATGGTCTCCAGTTCACGCCTACCCACTCACATGATCTAAGTAGTAAACCTCCTTACGCTAACCATACCGTGTATAAAGTACTTGTAATCAAAGTAACATGTGTTTCACCCCCGCAGTTTAGAAAACTGAAAACAGTTAAGAGAAAAGGGGGACATGATCTCACCGTGGTGCGTCTCTACCAAGTATGCCTCCAAATCGATCAGCTGTATGACGACCTACACGTGCTAACTCTATTAGACGGATGGCCGTGCCTTAGCTTTATGGTTTAAGTTTTTGGGGAAATAGTTAAGCAACTATTTCGTGTTTACATTCTGTATACTTGGTAGTTATTTTCCTTCCCAAGGATGGGGGATTTAATACATGCGTGTAACATTCGAAATTCGTTATTAAGTCTCACTTAATATATATATTTTATTTCTCACTCCAAATATAACTATTCTTCTCAAAAATATTATATTTTCTATTACATAAATTTTCCCCAAAATAATACCTTGACAAAAATACGCGTTAAGTCATATTTTCTTAAAATGCGTAAGTTATGTTTTAACGACCGAGTGGTAATAATAATTACCGGTGTAACTTGTATTTTTCGTAGAGGTGTTCGTATTATTTTGGATTCGTTAACATTCGATAGTATTATTTTTACCCTAAAAATAATACTAGTATTTTCACAAAATAATCCTAAACACATATCAAGTGACGTTGTGAAAAATATATACTAAATATATATATGTATCACGTTTTATTTTGTGAAATCCCACCTCCGATATTTTGTAAATAAGTCGTGGCGAAATCCATATTTTGAAAACAGGTCAAAATGTATTTCTAACACTTATAGTGAAAATATTTCTAAGTGTTAGGCTTTTGGAAAAATTTCGCCAGAGTTTCCTCTGTAACTGGAGGTGGCCACGCTTTCAAGCGTATCATTTTCTTTTATAAACCAAATCAACAATTTTCTCAATCAACAATAAGCATTATTCAAACCATCAAACTAGTCAAAATAGATGTAAATCGCATTAATACATGAACTTGTGGTTTTTCCAAACTATGAAGTAAATCTCATTACTTTTAGTGGATCTTTATATAAAACAATCCGATTTTGTAAAAACCTCGTTTTTAAAGAAACTCCATCTTTACAACTTCTCGCCATCTTTTCCAAAAATAGTTATTTTGTCGAAACTTTGTGTTACACAAGTGTTTACACACTTGTGTGTTCTAAAAACCATTCGTGTTAGTGTAAGATCCGTCTTTAAAAGCATGTTTTCTCTTGACACTTGGTCCTTTGAAAATACCACTTGTAGATACGTAGATCTACTAGTTTTAAACACTATTTCACAAACAAAATCGCTTTTACACAAGTTCATGATTTATGTGTGGTAGAGTTCATCCTTTAACCCTTGTTACTTCCAAAACAACCTTATGTCATGATCCATGATCATGACCAACCCGGGTTAAATGATGATCCGAGCTACCACAACATAGATCGGGTCCAAATACTCACACAAATCAAATACTACATGATTTACACAACATATGAGCTTTTATCCAACATTCTTAGTGTTTTAAGTAAACTTTAATGTATCATCTTGTAAGATTACGAGTTTTAACCGTTACAAATCGTATTAACCACTTCAAAATAGTTCAAGAAGGTGATTTAAGCAACATACCACTAGCTCGAGGCTAGGGAAGAATCTAGACGAAAATAGAGTGGATAAAAGCAAGAGAGTGAGGTCCTTCGCCTTCCGCTTGCACCAAGACTCCTTATATGCGACCCTTAACACTTGTAGATGATTGGAACTTGCAAGATAAAAATCGAAAATGGATGGATGGGTGTGGGGGGTTCGGCCGTGAGCTTTCTAGAGAGAGAGAGGGAGTGTTGTTGTGTTATGAGTGTTGTGAAATGAATGATAGGTTAAACCATGATCTTATAGGCAATTAGGGTGAGTATTAACCAAAGGTTTATGTGCCATCTAGATATTAGACACTTAAGATTAAAATAATCCACAAGAGTACAAGTGTGTCCCCTCTTAGTTGGGGACGGTTAGAGAGGGGGGGGGGGGGTCCTAGTCCGAAACCAGCCAATTAGTTAGGACTTAGTTAGGTTAAGTAAGTTAGTTAAGTGCTTAACCCGGTTAGTTGTGTGTCACGTGTTACAATGGGTGTTAAGGTATTCAGGGACCCTAACTGGCTCAGAAAAAGATAAATAATGAAAATAACAATATTTTCATGTTTCGGGTATAGTCCGGTTGTTCGGTCGGATAGTAATCCGTTAATGTGCTTAACAAAGCTTTAAAGTGTCGTTAATACCCTTTTTAGTGACACAACTCATTTCTGACACTTTGGAAAGTGTCTAGTAATATTTTTCTCATGTTTTGGCACTTTATTAGTTAGCTAAAAGCTGAATTTTTGCGTAAAGTGCTGAGTTTTTGTACTTAGAGTACGTTTTAGGCACATCCAGTCATTGTGACTTATTCCTAGAGACGCAGTTCTACAACCCTTGTATCTCTACACTCACCACTAGTGTAGTAAAATATTTCTGGCTCATACAGGCCTTAGAGGCAGTGTCTGCCTGATGCTGGCTTTATCAGCATGTTCAATAGGTTATTCGTTTATAGTGCTACTGTGCTTTTTGTGCATCATGTTTGTCACTAAGGTTCAGCATACAAATAATGTATTGACGATAAGTAAAGTATGATGCAGGTATATGCATGTATCAGAAATCAAGTAGCAGTTCATCAGAAATTTCACGTAAGCACGGTAATTAAGCAGTAATTAATTATTAATTAAATCGTATGGATACCTGGTTTAGTGAGGGTTGTCACAAAATCCGTTCAACAATAATGACTATTATCGGAAAGCAATTTATCATCAAGTTGCTCAACAATCACATCAACATGAACCACAAACTGCACATGCTAGGAAGACAATCGAAGATTCATCAAAGAGAGCTTGTATGGTGAATCAAGATGATAAAAAATCAACAAAAGAATTTAGTTGGGACAAATATGTTTCAGCTAGTAGTAAAGCATGTCTGATAAATCAAGATGATGAAAAATTACCAGAAGGGTTTAGCTGGGCAAATTTCAGTTGGGATGATTATGATCCTAACAAAACTTCAAATCACAAAGCTTTTGTTGCTAGAGTTGCTGATGACAGTGATAATGATGATGATTATTATGCAAGGAGAATGAAATAGCATTTAAAATTGATGGACGAGAGTGATAGTGATGATGGAAAAGTTAAAAAGAAGAAAGTTAAAAAACCCGTTAGCAGTGATGATGAAGAAGTTCGAGTGATAAGGAAAAAGGTCAAAGACATTCCAGTTTTCACAGTTGAAGCTGAAGCTGATGCACAAAAGATTCCGGTGATATGTGAAAACTGTGAAGCAGTAAAGAAGCAGAATAGTACTTTGATTCATAACATGAACAGATTGAAAGAATCTTACGATCTTTTGAATAAAGCAATGAATCAATACAATCAGTCAAGTAGTGAACAAGCAACAGCAATGAAGACACTTCAAGGAGCTTTCATGACAAAGCAGAAAGTGGTCAACAATTATATTGATAAATGTGCTGTTCTGGAACAGAAACTGGAAACCCAAAGGATTGAAACAGAAAGAGTTAAACGATTGTTAAAAAGTTACTCATGTACTTCTTATGTTATTGACAGGATTTATCCAACTGTTGAAGGCATGAAGGTATTTGATGAAGAGGAAACATCTGAAGAGAAGACTTCTGAAGAAAAGAAGAAGGATACTGAAGTAAATGATTCTGGTAAGAAAAAAGGTTTCAGTTATACAAAGTGTCCGCCTTCTCTTGAAAATGGATATTCTCCACGAAATCCAAATTCAGAAAGAGTCAAAAAGGCAACCAATTTACAGTGGGGGTCTGAGTCTTCAGAAAGTTTGCCAGATAACATTGATGTTACTTTTACATCGTCTGACACTGATCATGAGTCCGAATTAATAAAGAAAGTGGTCGATCAGGTGTTGGATAACGATGAAACCGAGGAGTCAAAGTTGGAGCCAAACTCAGAGTCAAAGTCTGACAAGTCAAAGTCAACAGTCAATAAGGATAAACGGATTTATAATAAAGAGTTTTTGTTATCAAAATCTAATTTGAATGACGAACCAATCAAAGTGGCATATACTTTGAATGATTCTGACAAATTATATTCTGATCAAGAATTTCCAATAAGAGGTGTTAAACCAGAAATGATAAAAAAGGTTTTCAAATTAACAGAAATTAATATTTCTGAAATAAAAGATGTAAATCTTTCTGAAAAACCTAAAAAGTACACCTCAAGAGTTCAACAAAGAGAAAACAAGAAAAAGGGTTACAGTTCTGGTTCAGGTTTTCAAAAGAAACCAAACCATAACGGTAATTTCAAAAGAAAAGGTCTAGGATTTATTCCACCGAAAAATCATAAAAATGAGAAAACTTATAAACCAAAAACTGTGTTTGTTTCAGGAACATCAACTGAAGAAGAAAAGGAGAAGTTGTTCAGGAATCAATCAAACAAAGAATTCCTTGCAAAGAAGCAAGAAGAAATGAAGTTGGAAGTTGATAAGAGGAAGGAGACGAGAACCTGTTTTCAATGCAAAACAGTTGGTCATATTGCCAGGAATTGTCCAAAGGCAATTCAAACAAAACAGGGAGTCTCTGATAAACTGAAAGAAAAGATGATTGAAAATGAACCACCAATCAAACCTTTTACAGTTTTCAAAAATTCGAAGTTTGAGGTTGGTGAATGTTCAAAAAGATTTTACAAGAGAAAAGCGAATCTTGACAACCACAAGTGGGTTGTTAAGAAATCTGATGATAGTTCTAGCAATGATTCTGATTCGTCAAAATCAGAGGAGCTATTTTCTGGCGATGAATCTGATTCCACAAAGTCAGAGGAGCCACAAGTTGAGATAAAAGTTGAGAAATCAGTACTACCAATGGATGATGTCAATTTTCCACCATTGAGGGCTGAGAATTTTAAACAAAAAGTTGGCAAAGTTGAGATTTCAAATCAATTTTTTTCTGAAAAGAAAGAATTTGATATTTTAAACAAAAAGGTGGCTTGGATCCTGGTACGTCACACGTCCCGCGGTGATTCCGCATGTGGTATTTTGGGGGTGTGACACGGCTGATGATGAAGAAGTTCTTTTAGTTGATTCTGGATAAGAAACAGACTCGAGTGAAGAAACAGATTCTGGAAGCGAGATAGAGATAATAATGTCTGATAAGGAAGAAGATGCCATTCGTCAGCCTGTGCCGATGACCTCTGAAATTCTAGCAGCTTTACTTTGAAGCTTACAGGGTGGTGATGGAAACCCTCCATCTGTCTCCACTACTGAAGTTCAAGAGACAACTGCTAATGTTACTGAAGAATCAGCTCAAAAGAAACAAGGAACTGACACCCCACCTGATGACACTCTTTATGGGCCTTCGACTGCCCCTGAGTCCACTCCTATCATTGATCCTCAACCTGATCCACAAACAACTGATGCATCAAAGAAAACAAACCTTGAGGACCCAGACTTGTATGATTTCAACTTCGATTTTGAAACCACCCCCTCACAGCCAGGCAGTTCTAGTGGTGGTGTTCATTTTGAAGCAGGAAGTTCTAGTGGTGCACATAAAACTGAGCATGATGAAGCAGCATTTTGATATGCAAGCGAAAAGAGACAAGTCTTGGAGAGTGACAGCGATAGTGATGAAGATGAATATGTTAAGAGGTTGAAAAGGCATGTAGTGGTGCTAGAACAAGATGCAGAGCTAAAGAATGCTCAGATTGTTTCTCTCCAACAAGACGCTGCATTGAAAGAAGCCCAGATCTCTTCACTACAATCTCAACTTACTAACAGAGATCTCACCAAAGATCAGCTGCAGGGTGATGTAGGGATGTTGATGTCAACTGTCTATGATCTGAAGGCAAAACTTGAGAAGAAATTTGGGAATGAATTTGTGGATAAAGAAGATAAACAGTTATATGTGGGCAGAACCGAACAAACTCCAGAGCAAAGAGCAGCAGCTCATGCAGCAGCTGAAGCTGAGCGTGCAGCAGCTCTAGAAGCTTATCTGGCTGCAAAACCAAAGAAGCAAAGCAGCAAGTCCAAGAAGAGACGAGAGGAGAAAGAACAAGAGAAAGAAAAAGAGAAACAAAGAAAGAAACAGTTGCTGGTGATGAAAAATCAAGATATGAATCCTCTTGATAAAAACTTTCAACTAAAGGATCCCTCGCAAAGACCAGATAGACTGGTGATGGAATTAGGATCTACTCTTTCGATGAAGTTGGCAACAAGTCAGAAGTGGCGTGTTGGAGATATGAGCCAGACAAACAAATGTGGTTGGTTACTCGAAAGAGTGGACATAGGGAGTATTATGCGAAGGAAAGTCAGTTTGAGTCGTGGACCCAGATTGACTTGAAAAGTTTGTTACGTGCTCCTTACTTTAATCCTAATCTGAGCAAGAGAGGTAGGGGCTGGGCATTCCACTCTCGTCTTGAAAGAGAAGTGAGAACTAAATTTGCTACAATGAAGACTGCTGAGCCCACAGTACGAAGAAATCCTGGTGTTCGTGATTCCTTCACAAAAAGGACTGTCAAGTCTAACATCTAGCCTCCCACTGACAAAGAGAAGATCATTCCTATCGTCGAGAAGTTTGAAAAGGGAATCCGAAAAAAATTCAAATTTTGGGCTTATGATCCAAGGATGGCAGAAGCAGTTATAGTCACTGAAGAACAATCCATCCGGATCCCAAATTCCTATGATTTGATGAGCTTTAACAAAGAAGATATTCTAATTCTTAGTGCACATCAAATCCAAACAAATGAAAAATATGAAGAATGTGCAAAGGGTTGGACGAGTGCTGCTCTAATTATTCTGAATCATCATCTGTTCGCTCCAGATCAAGACGAAGGTGGTCCTGAGGTTTGATGCGTTGTGACAACTGGTACCCAACCGGTAATTTCCGTACACTTTAATTATGATTTAATAACTGCAATTATGTGCTTAAATTTCAACCTTGTTTGATTACATGATATACTTGTGAATTCATGCACGTTTTATACTACAAGAATTACTTTATGATAGCGTTGCGTCAGAAACACTAGTAAACTCACCGGTAAGACACATTGTGTCAACAAATTTACAGAAAGCAGTTAGACAATAGAATTGGAGCCTAGGTGAAGGTCCAACGACAAGAATACATTAAAACCCAAGATTACATACAAGGGTTAACATATAGACTTTCCGGAAGCTAAAATACGCACTAAAAAGCACCCGAAACGCACTTTAAGAGCAGAATTTTACAGAATTCAGCTATAATCAGCTTTATAACCTCAAAATATTACGCAGAATTCATGTTTTATCATCCAGAATACTTCCCTAAGTGTCGGGAAGTAAAAATGTCACAAAAGGGTACTTAAAGGACACTAAACGGTGCAATTTAGCACTTTAACGAACCGGTATTTAACCGAACAACCGGACATTACCCGGAACACCAAAACATTGCTAGAAGCATTGTTTAATTATTTCTTAGCTAGTTATGATCACTGGACACCCTAACACACTATATGATACACCATACACTTAGACACTAACTAATACCCTTTAACTTTCCACTAAATATCTAACTTAGCATTGCAAATTACATTTTACCCCCCCCCCCCCCATTGCATGTGGACGGTCACCTTAGTGGCCCCACTCTTGATTTTGTGTAATCTTGCTAAGATATCATGAGATCTTATGAGATTTACTAGAGATAGTGTTGTGTACTTTAGAAACATGTTGCACATTGGATAATACTTGCACATGGTTATAAGTAAGTAAGAGCTCATTCATCATCACACAAACTCACCTCCTTCTTCTCCCCCATATCCTCGGCTGACCACACTCCCCACCACCACCATCATTTTCATTTCAACTCCATGCAATCCAAGGTTATCCCAAGGTGTTAGAAGGTGGTTAACGAAGTGTGGAACTCTTGGATCTTCAAGGACCTTCTTCGTTTGCTTTTATCCAACCATTTTGTCATCTTCAAGTTCTAGCATTCTTCCCTAGCTTGAAGCTAGTGGTAAGGCTTTCTTGATCTTGTTTACTTCATATTTTGAGTGGTTAAAAGATATAACAAGTTGATTATCATAAGAACCCTAAAAGACATACACATGAATCTTGAAACATGAGGCGAAATATGATGATATCTTGATGAAATGATGTTGTTTAGTAGATGTATAATGTTTGCTTGTTGATTACTAGAAATATTGATGTTGATCAATACATGAAGCTTGTTAGATTGTGATTAAACACATGAACTAGCAAGTTAGAGGATGAAGGGGTAAGGTCCCAAAAACCTTGTAACAAGTACTTAGGACCATACCACAACCTTGTCTTTCAGCCCTTTTTTGACCTTGCGCGGCCGCGCACTGGTCCTACAAGGAAGGCTTAAGAGACAGATAGCAGACAACACTTGCGCGCCAAAAGAAAATCATAAATCCTTGCGCTTTCCTCCATAAACAAAGGATGAAAATCCTAAGTTAAACACTTCCGCCTAATAATATCCAGACTTGGATATTATTTACCCAACTGGTGCCACACGATAAAGAGTCACACGGGGGTATGGCAATAACCTTCTAGAAGGACCCAATCGTGCACCACTAAACGGTTATAACCGTCTGGACACGTGTCATCACCTCAGGCATCCCTGAAATCACGATGATGGCATGAAATTGGAGAGAAACCTCCACTTGATCACTTTCCACGTGGTAAACCCCCAGCCATAGATCCAAACAGCGATTCGTGTGCATTCACGTTGGATCGAGAAGCTTAACGGAAGGAAATGTAACTGCTTACGAGGTTAGCATCTTCCGTCAGCATTTCACCAACGAGTTTTCCCGCCCAAAACTCTCGGCTATAAATATGAGAACAATTCAGGTATGAAATTCAAGTTACACACACTTCGTCAATACTTCTTCTTCTTCTTCTTCTTCATAAACACATACTTATTCGCACGCCGGAGTCGGGTCAAGGAGAGAACCCCTCTTCTCCCCTTGACGAGGCTAACGGTGCTTTGTTTTGCAGAGTTTATCGGAGAAGAAGGTCAGTTGCATTGAGTCAAACGAGAGAGAACAACCCCCTTTTATGCAGATCCAAACCCCCTAGATAATTCGATTCCGGTCAATTATCTAGTGTTTCTTCATTGGCGCCCACCGATTTCTCTGTCTCATCCAATTTTCTCTCGTTTTTTTATCTACCCTGTTGATTTCATTTGCATATGGAAGAAACGTCGTCTCATCGGCAAACTGGCCCTCGGCCGAATGTCGACAACAACTTTCAGGTTGAAGGAATTCCAGAGGATGCCTCGGATGATAACGAGGTGCAATCCAATCGTGTGAATGAACCTATCAGTCCGGGGATACAGCCCGAAATCCCTGTTCACTCAATTCTGCCTCCAGGAGAAACTCTAATCTCCTGGTACGTCAGGTCTCAAGGGGCACTAAATGCAGTATACACACAGCTGTGTGCACAGACTACTCCTCAAACTCAGTCGCGAAGGCTAGGATCTCGTGCTCATGCTTCTCAACGTGAGGGCCCGTCTCACATCGAAGACACAGAGGTATACTCCAGATCTCCTTCGAGATATGAGTATACCCAATCTGGGAGTCGTCGACGAGAGCATCGAGATGAGTCACATTCCCACCGGAGAGCATCAGTTCACACTAGGTTGGGTTCTCAACGAAATACCTACACCAGTGAAGATGATCCAACCTATCGCATAGGTGACAATGTCAGTGTGTTTAGTTGGTTGAACTATAACAAGTGTAAACCCCGTGCGGTTTACAACCCCGAGGCTGAACACAACTATGATTTGATTTACCACCCTGCGGAAGCAGCGGAAAATTCAAAGTTCATCATGGAAATAGCTTTGGCTCCGCTTGAGAAAGCTAAACTACCGTCCAACGTGGGTAAATTTAATGGGCTGGCAGACCCTGATGACCACTTAAGGGTTTTTACAAGCGCAGGGCTAGTAAGTGGCTGGACTCTACCATTATGGTGCCATCTTTTCGTACAGACCCTTACTGGTGCTGCAAGAATCTGGTTCGATAATTTACCCATCGGGAACATCATGTCATGGAAAGATCTGCGCAAGAAATTTCTGACTCATTTCAGTCAACAACGATGATCTATCCGAGACACATCAGATGTGATGAACATTTGGCGTCATGACGACGAAAGCCTAGAGGACTTTATCACCTGATATAACAAAGAAGTACTGGAGATCGGGGGAGTCCACGAGCAACTGATTCGCGCACAGTTCAAATATGCGGTCAAATGCAATGATATGATCAAGGTCCTGTCTGGGACAGAAGGCCTCTCGAAGAGCTGGGAGAAAGTGATGGCAGCAGCTAAGGTTTACGTACAAACAAAAAAGAACCTTACCACTAATAGGCCGCCACCACCACATAACCGACCCTCCGACTTAGGCTCAAGTAGCGGGAGGAAATTCAAGAAGGGATGGCGTGATTCTGGCTCGGGAAACCATTCATCTGAGGATGCTCGGGCAACGATCAATAAACTTGCCGCGCAGAGGGAAATCAAACAGGAGAACAGGGAGAGACAATGGACCCCCTTAACTAAGACCCCCGCGGAAGTTTTAAGCACTGAAGATTATCAGTTCAAGCCACCGATCCCCATGAAAAACAAGCGTGGACAAGACCCAACCCAGTATTATGAATATCACAAGGACAGTGGCCATACCACCAACAATTGCATTTCCTTGCGCTCCGAGATTGAGAAAGCCCTTAAAAGTGGCGAGCTCATACATCTGCTACAAAACGTGCGCAAGGAAATAAAGCAGATAACTCGGGGCGAGGAAGGCCCGAGCAAAAGGGCGAAAAACTAAGAAGAAACTCTATGGTCTCCGTGCAGAAAGACATGATTTATCAAGACAAAGCGGGAGAATAGAGTAAGTTAAGTCTCATATATTTATTAGCAAACTTTGTAATGGCCTCTGTGCTCTACCCCGAAATAAACAAGCAAAGTTTCTATTATTCTTGTGTTTTTCTTACAAAGTGCATGCAATTTCTTTTAGTAAGCGCAAAAACATTATGGTAATTACAAAACAAAGCCTCATGAACGGTCAGTGATTACGTCACAAACGACCATAAGTTCACACATGAGCTTTATACCAACTTCATTCGCCTTACTCAATCAAAGTAATTGTATTTATGCAAAATATTGTAAACTAAAAACACACGACATACTATTATCGGCGTACAAATACGCCTTAAAAACTATCAAACACGGCAGTGTTTTAGTTACTTGCGCAACAGCGCACCAACAAAGAAAGGGATATACATCCCAAATATTACAGAAAATTGTTTAATACAATTTCAAAAAGAACCTACACTAAATCTTCACCTTCATCCGGAAAGATTTCCTTTAGTTGTGCCACGTGATCATCAGATTGCAGCGCAACATTTATAAGATCCATAACGGGAAGCTGCAAGTTGTTAAATTCTGCCTTCAAAGCAGTAAGCGCAGCACCAGTGTTAACGCCATAAGTCGTGGATTTGCTGATATCCCAATCAACCTTCAAAGCGCTATTCACATGCTGAGAACACTCAGCGTATCCTTGGGCATACCCGTCCTTTCGCGCAGCAACAACTAAACGCGCAACGGTTTTATCCAACTCCTCAAAATTCAACACTGATTCAGCAACCTATGAAAATAAGAAAGGGTAAATAACAATAAGGCACAAAAACATTCCCGCAACAAAAAATAAGAAGCAACTTACACAGGCAATTCCACGATCTTTCAGCCACGCCATATCACTCTTTAAACACGCCGTTTCAGAATTTTCCTATTTTTCTTCGGTTTCAGTCAAACGGCGAGAGGTTTCAGCCTTTTCGGAATGCGCAAGTTCCAGATCCTTTTTAAGTTGTTCCTGGTCAGAAAGCAAAGCAGTAAGTTCTTCTAACTCTTTATCTCTAAGAGCAAGAGTGGCGCAAGCTTGTACCTCTCGTTGCTCACTGCGCTCCCTATGAGAACGTGCTTCTTCTAGCGCAGCTTCTGCGTCAGCCTTCTCCTTTTTCAACTTTTCTACCTCCGCATCCTGTTTCTTCAGTTTTTCAATCTCAGCCTTGAGATTATTGATGACATTGCGGAGATTTACCTTCTCAGCATTATCTTTTTCGCAAATTTTCTTCCAGTTTTTGCGTTCTTCGGAAAGGAGGGCAGCTTCGGCTTCCGCTTTCCTCTTCCAACCCGCAACAGACCACTCCTCAGTTTTAAGATCAGGCTCAAACTTGGCTTGATCAACTTCCAATTTAGATTTTAACTGAGCCAAGCGCTTTTCATCATTAGCAAACTTCTTCTGTGACACCCTGAAAGCCTCCCAATCCTTATGCATACTATGCCACTCACGCACTATGCGATGAGTGGTAGAAACATGAGAAGCAGTCTCCTCAAGGTAAGCATGATAAGTTTGTTCATGAAGCCGGCTTTCTTGAAACTTGATCTCCCCAGGCGGAAATATCCCCTGCAACCAATCTCGGCACACGCACCAATCCGAGAAAGTATCACCTTTCTTCAAATTCCAAACAGGGGCATGAAGCTTGGAAGCGTCTTTCTCCGAATAAGTTCTGTAATAGTAATCCCCCAGGGTTTCCGCTGGGCGGATTGGAGAATTTTTGCCAGCACCAGAAATGAGCCTTGCTCCTCAACAGTAACCTTCTCAACACGCTCAGGCAAAACATCAAAAGGTTTGGGAGAAAAAGTTGAAGCAGGAGTCTTCTCAGCAGTTTTTTCTTTCTCCAAGTCTTGAGCAACAGTTTCAGGAGTTCGTGGATTACCAACACCATCCACAACTCCCGGACTAACACCCTTTTCAACTTCTACAGTAACATCAACAGGCTTATCAAACTCAACAGTCTTCTCCACGCCACCACCAGGAACCTCCGTAGTCTCTAACTGATCAGCAACGGAAGCACGCGGAGGAGAAGGTGGGAGTTCTTCATTAACCACAGGTTGCGGCTCTATGGGAACAGGAGAAACAGGGACTTCTGAAAAAACAACAAAGTCTGTAAATATCTAACGCGCATGAGGAAAAGAAGCAAAGGTAACACTTACTAGGAACAGACTCAGAAATAAAAGCATCCAGATTGCCTTTCCTGGTAATTTTCTTCCTCTGGATCTTCCTAGAGGGCTGACCCTCAGCTTCAGCATCAGTCTGTTTCCTTTTACCCGCCTTCTTTCGCACCAAGTGTTCAGGACTGGACTCCAAGTCAATAGGATCATTTGGGTTGGATGGAGGGATATCAGCAGTATCTCTCGGTTCAGGTTTCGGCCTCCTAATAGTAACTGCAGGCGCAAGACCCTCCAAAGAGTCAGAAACCACCACATAATCACACCAGGAGTCAGAGGAACGGCGCATACCTTTCTTCTCTCCTCCAACATTTTTGACTTTGGAGGAATGAGTGTTCTCCGCATCACTCTTTTTAGGCGCAACGTTACCGGTTGTTACGCGCTTCTTCTTCTCAGGGCCTATGCCCAAATTTGACAATTCACCTATGGAAGCGCAGAATAAAGTTTGTTCAGGCGCATAACAGAAAGCAAACAACAAACAAAATACGCAAGCTCACCAACACCAGCAGCAGGTGGGGCAGATAAATCAGCCTCTTGAGGAAGTACGAAATTCCTCACAATCCGATGGTACCAAAGCTCCTCATCAGGCTTCTTCTGAATGGTACCCATTTTTCCGCCTTCCCTCTTATATGCAACAACATACAACGAAACAACTGCAGGGGAGGAAGAGCAAGTTCAAAAAAAAAAAAGAGAGAAGGAAGAAGGGGCAAAATCCCAATTGTACCTTTACCATCCTCCGTATACACCGGTTTGTCTTCCCGGTCCATCTTCCAATTCAAACTCATACTTGCACCAACAAGGGCTTTCTCCGGCAAGGCAATGTTAGGAACGTCCTTCAGATCTTGATACCAATTCTCGTCAACAGGGGTCTGAATCGTTTCAATAGGGACGTCTTCTTTTCCCCTTAGAACCATCCTCATCGGAATCACCCCTGCCTTGATGAAGAAAAATTTTTGTTTCCAATCATGGAAAGATTTTGGAGGATGCTGCAAAATCTTCTTTGCGGACGCTCTTTGGACAAACGAGTAAAACCCTTGGGTACAGTGCATTTGGTGAAAAACCCTAAATCGAAGGACTGTTGGCTTAATATGCATCGTCCGACACACAAACTCGAAATGTCGAACCCTAACCATGCCAATAGGGTGCAGTTGGGAGATATGAAACTTATAATACCAAACCATCGAAAGTTTCTCTGGGCCACTTTAACGGTGGAAGTTCAGCAGACATTTCTTCGAATAGGTCTTCTTGGTGTTCTCCGGTTGACATAAGAGGAAGAAATGACAAATTTTGTTCTTAATGGATAATGAAGAAAGGAAGGGGAAAAGTTTTCAACAAAGCAATGATTAACGGAAAGGGGCAACTCAAACTAACTTATATACTCACAGCAATAAATAGCATTGGTAACTGCCATAGCACCTTTTCCGGATATCACAGTTACCCAAGCGACATGAGCAAGTGAGAATCAACACAAACGCGAGTTCACGCGCGCGTGCAAAGCACGGACAGTAAGGGACAACTGACAGAGACAGCCTGTCACTTAGTCCTTACTGTACCAACCCCATCTAAAGTCAAAGATTTTCAAAATCTTTATAATAAGCAAAGTAAATCTTCTAATAGAAGATTCCCTACTTTCGCGCCAAAAAGCATTTCCCTCTCATAAGTCCAGTGCTCCACTTACTTGCATAAGAGCAACACTAGACTGGGGGGACTTGAAGGGGTAAGGTCCCAAAAACCTTGTAACAAGTACTTAGGACCATACCACAACCTTGTCTTTCAGCCCTTTTTTGACCTTGCGCGGCCGCGCACTGGTCCTACAAGGAAGGCTTAAGAGACAGATAGCAGACAACACTTGCGCGCCAAAAGGAAATCATAAATCCTTGCGCTTTCCTCCATAAACAAAGGATGAAAATCCTAAGTTAAACACTTCCGCCTAATAATATCCAGACTTGGATATTATTTACCCAACTGGTGCTACACGATAAAGAGTCACACCGGGGTATGGCAATAACCTTCTAGAAGGACCCAATCGTGCACCACTAAACGGTTATAACCGTCTGGACACGTGTCATCACCTCAGGCATCCCTGAAATCACGATGATGGCATGAAATTGGAGAGAAACCTCCACTTGATCACTTTCCACGTGGCAAACCCCCAGCCATAGATCTAAACAGCGATCCGTGTGCATTCACGTCAGATCGAGAAGCTTAACGGAAGGAAATGTAACTGCTTACGGGGTTAGCATCTTCCGTCAGCATTTCACCAACGAGTTTTCCCGCCCAAAACTCTCAGCTATAAATATGAGAACAATTCAGGTATGAAATTCAAGTTACACACACTTCGTCAATACTTCTTCTTCTTCATAAACACATACTTATTCTCACGCCGGAGTCGGGTCAAGGAGAGAACCCCTCTTCTCCCCTTGACGAGGCTAACGGTGCTTTGTTTTGCAGAGTTTACCGGAGAAGAAGGTCAGTTGCATTGAGTCAAACGAGAGAGAACAACCCCCTTTTATGCAAATCCAAACCCCCTAGATAATTCGATTCCGGTCAATTATCTAGTGTTTCTTCAGAGGATGATTATGTGTTTACACAAGAAGATCATCCTCATGTATAAACATGAACTTGATTTCTTGGAAAATAATAAACAAAGTAAGCTAGTAAACTTATAAATCTAAGATGTATGAATGGTTTTTCTAAAAGAACCAAGTTTAAAATGTGATTTTTAGAAGATCTTGGTTTTTACATAAACTTACACTATTTTTATTAGAAAAACAAGTGTATAAACGCTTATGAAACAAGAAAAATACAAAAGAAGTATTTTTAGAAAAATCATCTTACAAGTTGTAAATGACTAAATCCTTCAAGAATGAGATTTACAAACAAACAACCATGTTTTTAAGGGTAATTAAACCTACTAAATAACATGGTAAGTTACTACATGTTTTTACAAAAACTTCAAGTTCATGATGTAGTGAAATTTACTTGATTTTGACACTCGTTAAGTGTTGAATGAGTTGGTGATGCTTGATGATGATTTAAAAGAAAATAAACACATGTTTTGAAAACATGGGAAACCTCCATTTTTAGGGGAAACTATGCCGAAATTTTTATAAATTTTGACACTTAGAAAAATATAAGTTTTTGAGAAACTTATTCCCTAAAAATGTATCTAAAAATATTACCAAGGTTTCCCTAATTTTTGTGTTAAGAAATGATGATTTCTTCAAGATTAAAATTGCTATTAAGTATGTATATTTTTGAGAAAAATATATATATTTATTGATCACCGAATTTTGTGCTAAGTGTATGTAGTATGTATTACATGTAATAGTGTATTAGGACTTGAAAATACACTAAATACTCCTAAGAAGCGAAAATACAAAAATGCACATACAACATACTTAGACAAATACAAGAAAATATATTTATGAAAATATATTACTTGATAGAATAAATAACTTGGACAAGTTATGAACATGAAATGAAGTATTGGACAAAATGCATAATTCGGGTGAAAAATACAAGATACTTATATTTATTTTTGAGAAAATAATATAAGTAAGACACGTAGTTAAAAATATAACTTATTTTTAACACAAGAACACATATACAAAAGATAGTGACTTGTACTTGTGCGATACAAGTCTAGTGACTAACGTTAATAAAACACGTTTAGGTCACGACGCTAAATAAGCAAATCCGGTGAAGTTTACGGTGCAAGGAACGCAAAGTTGTGAGTTCATGCTCCCCCTTTTCTTTTAACTGTTTTCAGTTTTATAACTTCGGGGGTGAAATACATGTACAAATGTTAAAATGTTTACAAATGGTATGATGGATACAAAAACAAGAAGCACTCTTGGTGATAACTAGTACCAAGTATGATGCGTTTTAAGGAATGATACGAGAAATCGTGTCACGAATAGGGTACCATAAGCACCATTAATCGTGTACATACTAAGACCGCAGAACAAAAGGTTAGATCTAATGGGTTTTCGGGCAGCTACACTCTTGGTGAAAACTAGTACCGAGTAGTGCTTTTGTGTCTCCGTCGTGAATCGACAACTAGAAAAATGCCTATGGTTTGGTTGTTTCCTATGTCGTGTCACATGTTAATGGCATTGCAACCCATTAACAACAAGATACATATAGAAATACTTGATTTATACATGATACATACAGAAATACTTAATTTATACATGATACATACAGAAATACTTGATTTATACAAGACACATACCATGTTTTTCATACAAAGTATACAAACGTTCATTACAAGAACTGCATGAATTCACACCAACATTATGTTGACGTTTTTCCAAAAACTCACATGTATTTCAGTTAACTAAAGTGGATGTTCAACTCCTTCTGTTTGAAGATATGCTCGACCCATCAACGTTGATGCATGTTCAACTCCTTCTGTTTGAAGATATGCTCGAGACTCCTGTGATCGGTGTAAATGGTGCACCTGGTACCGTACAGGTAATGTCTCCATATCTTGAGTGCGAAAACAACAGCTCCCAGCTCCAAATCATGCGTAGTGTAATTCTTTTTGTGAATCTTAAGTTGACGTGACGCATAAGCAATAACCTTGTCACGTTGCATCAGCACACATCCAAGTCCCTGAATGGATGCGTCGCAATAAACCACAAAATCGTCTGTGCCTTCAGGCAATGAGAGGATAGGGGCGCTACAAAGTCTATCCTTTAAGTGCTGGAATGCTGATTCTTGTGCATCACCCCAACGATAGGTGACACCTTTCTGTGTTAGTGAGGTGAGAGGTTGCGCGATCTTGGAGAAATCCTTGATAAACCTTCTGTAGTAACCTGCCAAACCCAAAAATTGGCGAATTTCTGTTGGGGTACGAGGTGCAGGCCAGTTTCTAATCGAGTCCACCTTGGATGGATCAACATGGATCCCATCCTTGTTTACCACGTGGCCTAGAAAATGGACTTCACGAAGCCAGAAGTCGCATTTCGAGAACTTTGCATAAAGCTGTTCTGTTCGGAGGAGTTCCAAAATAAGTCGTAGATGCTGCTCGTGTTCCTCCTGACTCTTAGAATAGATCAGGATGTCGTCGATGAAAACTATAACGAACTTATCTAGGTAAGGCTTGCACACTCGATTCATCAATTCCATGAAGACCGCAGGTGCGTTTGTCAGCCCAAAAGGCATAACCAGAAACTCGTAATGTCCATAACGAGTTCTAAAGGTTGTTTTGGAGACGTCCTCTTCTCGGACTCTCAGTTGGTGATACCCTGATCTTAGATCAATCTTCGAGTAGTAGCTCGGCCCTTGCAGCTGGTCAAACAGGTCATCAATACGTGGAAGAGGATAACGATTCTTCACAGTCACCTTGTTGAGTTCTCGATAGTCGATACACATCCTGAAGGTACCGTCTTTCTTCTTCACGAATAGCACTGGAGCTCCCCATGGCGAAGAGCTAGGACGAATAAAACCCTTGTCCAAGAGTTCTTGTAGTTGCGTAGAGAGTTCTTCCAACTCTGATGGAGCTAAACGATACGGTGCATGAGCTATTGGTGCGGCTCCAGGAGCCAGTTCAATCTGAAATTCGACTTGACGAAGAGGCGGAAGACCAGGTAATTCCTCAGGGAATACCTCAGGAAAGTCACGTACGATCGAAAAATCTTCTATCTTCTTCTCTTTCTTCGAGGTGTTCGTAACGAGAGCCAAAATAGCAGTGTGGCCCTTTCGCAAACACTTTTGGGCCTTAAGGAAAGAGATAATGCTCACAACAGCACCACTCTTGTCGCCACGAATCATGAGAGGTTCATCACCTGAGCGAGGAATACGGACGATCTTCTCGTTGCAAAGAATCTCTGCTTGGTGTTGGGATACCCAATCCATCCCAATGACAACGTCGAAACTACCCAGAACGATAGGAATGAGGTCGATAGAGAAGGTCTGATTAGCAAGAACAAGATTACAACCCTTGACTACGTGTGTGGCCTCTAAACTCTTACCATTAGCTAGCTCTACAGTGTGCTTGGTGTTCAATAGTGTTGGGGTACGCTTAAGCATTTGACTAACTTTTAAGGACACGTAGCTAGTATCAGCACCCAAATCAAATAAGACAGTAACATAAAAGTCATCCAGTAGGAACTTACCCGTCACAACATTGGGATCATTCCTTGCTTCACCTTGGCCAATAATGAACACACGACCCCTTGCACCATTGCCGTTGTTACCCCCGTTGTTTCCATTCCCTTGGTTGTTATTATTGTTGTTGTTGTTGTTGTTGTTCTGGTTCCGGTTCAGTTGGGGACAATATCTCTTGAAGTGGCCTTCAGCTCCACACTGAAAGCACCCTTTGTTGTTACCTTGTTGCTGCTACTGCTGGCGTTGATTCTGTGGGGCTTGTTGATGCTGACGATTCTGGTTTGCGGGGTATAAACTTCTGCAATCCTTTGCAGCATGGCCTGGCTTGTTGCACCTATGACAGTTACCCCTGGTGCATGGCCCGCTGTGGTGTAAGTTACAGCGATTGCATTTGGGGTGACTTCCCCTGTACCCACCTTGACTTTGACCACCAAACGATTGCTGACTAGGACTCTTGTAATCGTCAGTCCTCCTCTGCTGAGACTGGGACTGAACAGAAGTTGAACCTTTGCTTGAAGTTCCATCCCACTTACGCTTGTTGTCGCTGGGAGTATCAGAAGTAGTAGCACTAATGCGCTTTGGTAACCTATTCTGCTCCACCGCCTGATCCATGAGACGATGAGCCAACTTGATGATCTGTTGAATGGTGCCTAGATTTGCTGAGGTTACGTGACTTTGAATCTCTGGCACTAAACCCTTGAGATACGGTTCGATACGTTTGATGGGAGGGTCTACCATAGTAGGACACAGAGTAGCCAACTCATTTGATCTTTTAGTGTACGCTTCAATTTCTGACCCCGTCATCTTCAAGTTGTAAAACTCTACCTCCAGCTTATGAATGTCATCACGGCTACAGTATTCTTCCTTGATCAATTCCTTGAAATCGTTCCATGGGGTGGCGTTAGCAGCAACTAACCCCAGCATTTGGACCTGAGCGTTCCACTACGTGAGCACTATCCCCTCAAGGGTACCAGTAGCATATTTCACCCTGCGAGCCTCAGGGCATTCACACATCTCGAAGATAGATTCAAGTTTCTCAAACCAGTTGAGGAGGCCTACGGCTCCTTCAGTGCCGCTGAAAGTAGTGGGTCGGCAGTCCATAAAAGTTTTAAAGGTGCACACAGGTGGCTGAGCATGTTGACCTGTTGTGGGTGTAAGAAGGGACAAGGTTAAGCAAAAGTGTTGGTTTACGATAGTAGGACCTAAGGATCCTAGAGTGAGTTTAGACTGCAGGGTATACCTCCTGCTTGTGTGGCTGCAAGTGCTGTAGTAACTTGTTCAGTGATCAAAGCCGCCAACTGGGCTTGAGTCATGTTAACGCGTCCACTCATGATCTTCATACCAGAGGAAGCATGAGTGAGAGAGGTTCGCAAAAGTGCGATGACAGAAGAGAGTAAGCACACATGTGTTTTCAAACTATCGTTGCTACGTTTATCTAAGCATACCATACGCAAAGTTCTATGTAATCTAGCAAGTAGGCAATAAAACATAAACCATACCACCTAGAATGTCGAGTCTTGCACGTGGAGCGAAGCGTCGTTGTGGATCGTTGAGCATTGTACAGGTTATTGTCTGGTTTTAACAAAAACTTTTTCCCTTATTAAAACCAAGTTCACTATAACCAATGGCTCTGATACCAATCTGTCACACCCCCAAAATCCACCCGCGGAGTATCATCGCTTGGAGGCGTGACTGACCAAGATCCAGCCACCAATCATATTGAACAAGCATGTAAGTAATAATAAAAGTCCAACCAATACAATTGGTGTCCAAACAAAACATAATTTAAGTTGCAAGCGGAAGCATAATGTTTAAAACCAAAACATAAGTTTAAACGTTTCAATGTTTAACATGGCACACAGTTGTCCATGTCCCACAACGACTCTTCCCCATGCAAGCTCCAGCTAAGTACCTATTGACCTGCAAAGCATGTAGTAACGAGTCAACAACTAAGTTGAGCGAGTTCACAGTTGGGTGTTTGTTTTAAGTTGTTCCAAAAACAGTTTCCTTTAACTGGCATCCCTGCCGTGGGGGTTACCCCATAGTTGAAAACGTGTTTAGTTTAATCCCGTTTACTCTGGCAATCCAGCCGTGGGGGCTACCCCATGTTTAATTAACTGGCTCTCTGGCCATGGGGGCTACCCCATGTATATACTAGACTCGTTACCATATCGACTGCTGACTGTAGTCATGTTTATGTGCCCTGAACTGTCAATGTCTATCATCATTGACGTGCCCAGATCCATTAGTTCACGCCCGTCCTCTGCGGCACGGTGTGAGGCTTGTCAGACCTAAATAGCGCTATCTAACTAATGACCCGCTCGCCATTGGCCCGGCGATTAAGTCGATATAAAAAGGAGGGACTTCGTGATAGAGTTTTGGTCTAGTGAAGTTTAAACTATCCAAGAGGACGAGGAATTATATTCCTGAACCCGTACTGTCCTACCCAAGAAGGACGAGGAATCCATATTCCTTAACCCATTCCCAACCCCTGGGAATCCCATGCTTTGTAGAAAGTGTGAACTCACCTTAGGTTAGCTCGGCAGATAAACGAAAGGTCAATCGAGCTGCTAGAGGTCAACCACGTCCTAACATGGTTACCATACAAGTCAGGTCTAGGTTCAAATAGTGCACGTATGTTTACACAGAGATAGCAAGTTATGAATACATATAGATCATGGTAAACACATATCATCACGTTAACAGTCATAACATAACCAAACTTGTGCGATCAAAAGATTGGGCTCGCACAAGTCTAACGGCCTTGTGCGAGTCACCCGTTGATACCCAATAGTACCCGGCCCAATAACAAGAAAACCAAACAAATCTATAAGCATAAACATGGCCCAATTCAATAAACAGATAACATATCTTGTGCGATCCGTTTGAGCTTGTGCAACTCGGGACCTCTTGTGCGACTGGACTTGGCTTTGGGGCCCAACAGTAATGTAATTCGTGTGAGGCCCAAGCCTTGTGCGATCGGCACTATCTTGTGAGATCCACAAGTCTTGTGCGATCATGCATAAATAAACAGTACTATGTGCTTTATGTGTTTGTACCCCGTCTTGTGCGATGCACTTGTGCGATCAGATCATCTTGTGCGACTGAGAGGGGCTTGTACGATCTGTTTTACCATCCGAATTTTATGTTAATCAGTTACATTGTTTCCATTATCCGATTTAGTCAACAATCAATCAATTATGTGGTTTCCATTTATGAGATTATCAATCAACACACCAACAGTTTTAGATTATGCAAACTATCGATCAAACAAGCATATTCTACCCAACTTCTCATGAACCCTAATCCGTTTAAGCATGAACCAAAACACAAGCAACAATTCTAACATCTAAGCATATTAACATACTTTATGATTTCGATCTCTAGCATGCCTACAAACATAATCAACCCAACAACAATCATTCGAACATAAACACCTCCCAGCCGAATAATCATGCTTTCCGATTCTAGATTATCAACAACATCATATGATTAACAATTCCATATTGATCTAAGATGTCATACATATGAGTCGATTTATATAACTAAAACTCAACAACTTTCATCATATTCAATCACTAAATCATCATGTAAAACATAAGCCGAATATCATTCAATCATGCAAATCAAAAGTATTACACTAACCGGTTAAGAAAGTATAACGAGGATGATCCGAACAATAAGATCTTCGATTGAGAGAGGGTGTGTGTTGCCGTCGAGTTTGAGAGGAGAGAAAGAGAGCTAGGGTTTGTGTGTTTAGAGTGTTTGACAAACAATGAAGAGTATACCCCCCTCCTATGAGGTTATGCGCAATAACAGAATGGGCCGAACCCATTACGGGTTGCCTTTGTGGTTCGAGTGCAAGGTGTGTGGCCCAACAAAGGCTTGTACGATCGGGTTGTGTTGTGCGATCCGAGTTATCATATATATATATATATACATTCATACATTACACAATAAACACATATCGAACATAACATTTCATTAGTCATCAAAGTTCACATAATCATACAGTGTTCAAACATGCTACACTTAGCACAAAAATAGGTTCTGAAATACGAGTTGTCACACATCCTCCCTAATCCCCTTCTATAAATAGCAAGTAATGTCTTAGGTGCATGGTGGTGGTTGTTTGGATAGATCTTGTATTTGACAAGATTTTGTATGCAAGATTTGAATCTTTTGAATAGATAATCATCATTCTTTCATCTTCTTATTTCTTTGCAACTTGTTTGTGTGATTCCGCCACCTTACGAGTTGTGCGATATCATTGTGATCTCGGTTTCGGGACTTACAGTTAAATATTTGTGTTTAAAGCTAGGTTTACAATCTTGGATCTAAATTGTCAAATATTTTACAAATGGTTTGAAATTGTTAGATTTTCAGATGATAAGCCAGATTACGATCCTGAAAGCTAAGACTAAGGGGGAGTCTGAAGAAAATCTCAAAACAAGGGGAGTTTGTAATCGAAGAGCCATGTAACTATCCTGGGGGAGCTTACAAAGATAGAACCAGGTGACGATCCTGAAAAGCTGTCGGAATATTAAAGAAAGGGGGAGCCTGGAGATAGAGTCTGAAGATAGGATGAGCTGATTCAGAACGCAGAATCAAGAGAAGCTTGTTAGAGCATTGGGGAGTCTGTGGTGCTGAAACTGTCAAAGCTTCTAGAAGACTCAAAGAGAAAGAGAAGATACAAAGCTACGAGATTGACTGCATTAATATCCAAGGGGGAGTCTGTGAGTGCAGTATGTCTATCACTTTCGTCAATCACGTATCGTAGCAGGAAAATGATCAAGACATGGTTTAAGAATATAAAATATAGGTTTAAAGTCCATTCAGACGAATGGGTAACCATTCAGACGGATGGGGCATTATTGTAAATAAGGAGTCCATCCTTAAGGGAGAGCCTATAAATAAGAGGTGTTTTGTTCATTTTAGAGTTTTTTAGAGAACTTTTGGAGAGTTTGATAAGGAAACTCTTGCAACTTCAATAGGAAGCATATTAGATTACGTTCTTGATTTCGATCCACACACGTACACGGATTCCGCATGTGATACGTGTTCTTTGCAATCATCGGAAAGTACAAATTCGATCCAAAAACACACGTTCAGGCTGAGGTAATCTAACAATGTAATGTGTGCATTTATTTAAACTTGTTATATCACATGACCTTTTTTGGTAAACGTTTTTTAAAAGTTTCATACTATGCTAGGTGATGCATTTTTTTGGGTTTGAACTTTATGCCTTAGCTCAGGTAGTGACTTTTTTTAATTATAAAATTGTTGTTTAAATATTAGTTACATCGGTGTGCTTGCTGATTTAGCCTATATGGGGTTTTGTAGGTTATTCAAAGTTGGAATTTTAATTTTATCATTTGTTCTCTTGGAATTAAGATGATAGATGGTTATTAGATGATTGTTTCATGTTACGTTTCCATGGAAGTTTGGCTTTCGTCCTTGGTTTTAAAAAACGAGAGCCGCACAAAAGCGACGAGGTCTAAAACCGAGGCACGACGCGCAAAGCGCAAAAGTGGCGGGCTTTTCATACCCAAGGCGCAAAGTGATTATATAACTTTTTATATATATCCCATAGTTTAGCATCCCTTATTCAATTTAGCTATAAATATGGTTTATATATGATTTTACCTATAAGTACAAGCCAAAAAACCTATTGTAGAGCATTTGATGCTTAAAAACAGTATAAAAACAATATAAAAACACCCTATGTACATGAGGCGCGTGCCTCAGGCCTGAAAAAACTTCAAAATTTGCGTTTTTTTAGCTTTTTGTAAAAAGCGTGCCTCAGGCTCCCTAAGGCGCCAAGGCCTGCGCCTCGCGCCTAGGCCCGCCTTAGGCGCGCTTTTTTAAAACCCAACTTTCGTCATGAGTTTATTCATTTATATATGATGAACACTTCTCTAATTTTGTTTATTTTTAACACGCGCACACACACATATATCTTCTAGCCGATTTCATGTTTATATTGCAAGCCAACGACATACACATCTGGCACTGCTGTTGAAATTAAGCGAAGTGATGAAGGTGGTTATAAGAAAAGGTAGTCTATCTTTTTCCATACATGTATTACATAATTTCAATTTTATGAAGTATTTAGCGGCTTAAGTAGTATCTTTTTGGTTGTCTATTTATATGGAAAATGGAAATAAACACTTAATATGAGAAGTACATGACTCAACTTTTCATGTTTTTTAAAAGTTGGGAGTAGCCCAGCTAATTTTAATCTTTAATGGACATTTTCTTAGTTTAACTAGAAAAAAGTATAAATTAAAATACATAGTTATTACTTTGTTTGTAATAAAATAGGCAAGAAACTCGTGTTTTCATTGCCTATCAGTTCACTTGGTTCCAAATGTTTTAACCCTGGTTTTATATACATTGATTGTGCTAATGCATTGTTGGGAACTTATAACTTTACATGTATTCATAGAGTTGTAAATTGTAATTAGAACACTTATCATTTTTCATTAGTATGTACCATTCCACTTAAAATATATGGTATCAACCTAAGTGAATGTTTTATAGGTGGCTGGATGAATCAAAGTATTAGCAATTAGTTAAATAATCTAACATGAATACCTCTCAAAGATATTGGTTAGGAAGGGCTTAGGATGACAAAATGCTTCAAATAAAGGGGTAAATTGTGTAACATATAAATAAAAAGACGGCACACACATCATTCTGAGTCAGTAGTGACTCACCTGATAACTAAACGATAGGATTTATCGTGTTGTTGCTATCCATCTGTTTTAAACATTTAAATTCAATGACATCAACGGTCCCATGTGACGTTAGAAGGTATGGATATTTCAGTTCCTATATCATTAAAAACTCCTACAAAAAAAGCTAACAATTATTTCAAGATATCATTAAAAACTCCTATAAAAAGCTAACAATTATAATTTTTTTTTTATAAATTAGATTTGTAAGTTGAAGTATTTAAAAAAAATATGTTTATGGTTTGCTTTTGGCTTGTTTACATTGGTAGTGGCATGTCACTCCAATGATCTAGAGAGGTACTCAGCCCTCTACTTGTTTTGAGTTTTTATTTATAAAAATCACCAGGGTATACCCTTTTACCAAAAAAAAAAAAAGTATTTAAAAAAAATATGTTTATTCTCTCTCTCTTCCTAAAACACCACTTTTCCCTTCAATTATTTCTCTGAATCTAAAACAATATAAAAACAATAATTTAAAATAATAAGATATAACATGTAATTTATTTTATACTAGGTTGTTTCCCCGTGCGTTGCGGCGGTACGTTATCGCGGGCATTTGATCAGTGTCGGTTGGGTTTGTTATAGTACTGGTACGATACATGCACTCGGTATATAAATCAACACATGTTTTACATCTACCGAAAACGAAAAAAAAACAAACACTAGTACCAACAATGATGTTGTCCGTACGGTATCAACCACTTCAGATCGTCACAGTATTGGTAATGACGTTTACAATCGCAAACAGAGTTGTATAAATAAAAATATCAGAACCGGGAACCATAAAAATGAATACAGATACATATATCAATCTTGTTCTGTAGGATACGTTAGTTTATCGAAAGCAAAAGCAATAAAAATAAATACCGGTACCGATACCGATGTTGTTCGGTCGGTTTCAATTTGGTTAACTATAGTAGCGGCATAAAACTCATTACCAAACAGAAACCATACAAATGAGTACATGTACATGTGTCGATATTGTTCGGTACGATGTGGTAACGATACGATGTCAATTTATCAAAAGCAAAACAATATAAATAAATATTGGTTTATCGGAAGCAAACACAATATAAATAAATATTGGTACCAATACATATATTATTCAGTCGGTTTCAGTTCTTTTTTGGTACGACAGGGGCACAATATCCATTTCAATAAAATTTATACTATAATGTTGAAAAAAACAATCAGTTTTGGTTCGATTTAGTACGATAGTGGCAAATTATCCGTTTTCAAGAGATTTTTACTGCAATGTTAAAAAAATAAACATAGAACGCAAGTTGTCAGAAAAAATAATAAAAATATATGATAAATAAAATATTATTAAGAAAATTAAAACAATTGCTTAAAAATTAAAAATCACTATTCATGGCAACTTTATATTTCTATACTAATAAATAAAAAACTTTTTTGGACACGTGTCACTTCATTATGCTTTCTCACCTTATTTTCCTATCTATCTCTCATATTAAATAATAATAATAAATAATAATAATAATAATAATAATTTTAAATAAAAATATTAGATAAGAATAAATATTTAGATAAGGATAAACATTTGTTTTTATTATTATCATATTAAATAATAATAATAATTTTAAATAAAAAATTAGAAAAGAATATAAACGTTTATTTTTATTATGATCATATTAAATAATAATAATAACTTTAAGCAAAAAAAATTAGTTAAGAATACATATTTAACAAAGTAACATGTTATAATAAGTGAATAGTACATTAAAGTTCATATTTAAAAGATAAATCTTGACGACTATATGTGTTAACATATGACATTATATTGTATTAAACATGTGCAATATACGAGTTTTTTTAAAGATATATTTTTTTATTATGTATTATATAAAATTACATTTATGCAAAATAAAGCAAATAAAGTAAAATGTTATAATAAGTAAATAGTACATCAATGTTCATTTTTAAAAGATAAATCTTGATGACTGTTTGTATTAACATATGACATTATGTTTTATTCAATATATGCAATATACGAGTTTTTTTTAAATATATATTTTTATTTTATATTATATAAAATTATATTTATGCAATCAGTGTAATACACGGGGTTTTAACATAGTTTTAATATATATATATAAATTCGTCATTTAAATCGATGGAATATTACGATATGAATCATGTAATCGACATGTGTATTGGACGTGGACCAATTTGCTTGTACATTTTGGAGGAATGAGTTGTACCATATATCATGATGAGATGAAAATATATCGACCGTCTATTTTACAAGTACTTCAACAATCTTTCAAACATTACCCTATAATTATGTTGGAGGACATAAGAATGGCACGCAATGTTGATGAAGATGTTTATCTGTCAGAATTACCAAAGTGTTGGATAAACCTTTATTTTTTTAAACGTTAAGTGCTCAAAGCTCGTGGTGAACAAATAAGTATAATCAATTAGTAATATGAAAGAGCGCCTGAGATGTTCTAAAAGAGTTGGAACTATATATTTCTTTGTTGATTTTGTTCGTATGAAAATGAGAAAAATTATATCTATATGCTTTATATATTTAGTATTCACATACCATTGAAAGCAAACTATAACAAGACTACAAAATAACACATTTTGATCCACATAATCAACAAACGTAATGTTTGTGGTGTGCGTCTATAATGTATATATGTATGAGACTTTAGGGGGCAAAATTGAAATTGCACTAATTTTATCGTTATTTTACTAATTTTGTGAAAATAATGTTAAAAGTGGCGGACGGTTAATCATACATCATATTGTGGCGTTAATAGCCGAAAGACAAGGAGATACATGCAGTCATGCACTAATCGGCCTTTGTCCCGATTGCTAAGTGTTATGTGTCTTATGTCCAAGGCTTGATACAAAACAACTATCGAGCTGGAAGTCTCTCTGGAATCATCTTCTCTATTCTTACGGGGTAGAGGTATTGCTGTCTACATTTACCCTCCTCAGACCCTACCTTACCTTTGCTATTAGTAAGATTTATTGAATATTATGATGATGATCCACATATCAGTGGAGGGTTAATTAGGTTCCGCTACAAATGAGTTTAAAATGAGAAGTAAAGGAGGATTTTTTTGTTAATTTTTTGCCCATCTTGTTAATCAAGTATTTTAGTCCTAAAATCTAAAAAAAATGTAAATTTACACTAGTAAAGTAAATACACATTTGTATGTTAAGACCAATTTGTATTTGATAAATTCAAATTATAACAAGACTACAAAATAACACATTATACATAATTGTATGTTAAGACCCAATTATATTTGATAAATTCAAATTATAACAAAAATGCAAAATAACACATTTTTGTAACATATAATGATAAATACATATTCCCATACACGTTTAAATTGTTGTAGTTTTACATGTTTTAATTTTTAAGTTATCATATATTTTATACATATGATTTGAATGTATTTTTCATAACCAGACCGACTGTCTCATCGATTTACTGGTATGGACCAGAATCGAAATCCGAATTGCGTCATATATAATTTAACAATTATCATATAAATATATAACAAATTATTTAATTAATTAACTATATATAATTAACTAACTTTCTTATCAATTATAAAAATCACTATTCATATTTTTTTTTTACTTTTTAGTTCTATAGTATTCAACTTTTACTAAGGTGTCACAAAGAATTAGTTTATGTTTAACATTTATACTTTTCAACTTTTAGAAATTTATCTAAATAATTTTTCATTTTTAACCGTAACACTTTTTCACTTACAACTTTGGTCACAGTATTTTTTACGTTTTTAACGGACCATTCGCAACGCGCTAGTCATAAGTCGACTTAGTTATTCTTTTCTATGTTTTACATTTCGGTCTATTTTCTACGAGTTAACACGCCACAACACACGTGCGACGTTTAATGTTTGTACGTCTACCTTTTTTGTTCGTTATAAAATGTTTTACATTTCGGTCTAATTTCTACGAGTTAACACGCCACAACGCACGTGCGACCTTTAATGTTTGTACGTCTACCTTTTTTGTTCGTTATAACAGTCTCGCCACAAAGTGCGGGTCCTAAATCCTAGTGTATAATAAAATATTTATTTTTTGGATCTACAATATTAATAAAGCATGAAGTCTTACAGAAGAACTTAAATTCAGTTCTATCACTTGGTGTAAATCCTGGTCCAACTGGTAGGACCGTGAAGAAACACTGGTTCGATGCGTGCGGGGATAGAACCGAGAAAGTAGTCTCAACAAGGTGGTTAATCTTTAATCTCTACCAATTAATGACTGAGGATGTTTTGAGAGCGATATGCAAAACAATAAACACCGTAAGCTCGTGACGAGGAGGAGAAGATGGGGGTTCTCCTCGTAACCATCATCCGGCGTGAGAATATGTATCGCTTTAAAAAACTAAACGGAGTATGTGTTAATTGTAAGAGTGAGAGATAACCGATCTTTAAACCTGTGGTTGAAGGTTGGTATTTATAGCCGAATACTATGGAGATGGGCTAATGGGCCTTGGGTTGGACGTAACCAACAAGGAATAGCCGGTTTGTCCCCTCTGACATAACATGTAGTGTTTGCATAGGCAAAGGGGCGCTGGCGCACGATGGTTGGTGCCACGTGGCCTGCCGATTGTACTTGTTGTCGAGTCTGTCATCAGCTGTGAGTGGAGATCATGGAGCAGTGAATGAAGCACGTTAATTGGCTACACGCCATTGTCCTTATGTACTCCTTGTCCCCTGCACGATTGATCATTGTAGGGATTGTATAGACGGAGCCTGGTGCACACTGATTGGTTGCAGACTCCTTCCATTTGTACTATTTGTACTTGTGCTATCTGTCACTGTTGTGTGCGCGAGGATAAGGTGCGCGCAGTAGCTCTAGAAGTAGCTGAGTGTTGTGTTATTTAAGGTTAAGTATAGCCTTCCGCGCACATGGCAAGATTTGGGACTGATGTGTGTAAAATGCAACATATAAATTACATCAAATGAGGCATAAAACTAACCCTTTTTTAGTACTAATGTTGGAAAAAGTGTGCTTTCGTCTTCCTTTTGTATTTTCAGGGTTAAATGAGCTTAAATGAACAAAGGAAGCAAAAATACAGCCAAATCTAACAATAATACAAGAAAATGAATAAACGTGGCATGCCCGACCCCTCGACAGCATCTTCCCAAGCAAAAACAAGACATCAGAAGGCTGAACACGTCCCGTGCTCATTGAACACGGGGGCGTGCCCAAGTGTCTGCAGAAAAGACAAAGTTGTAGAAGCTTCTATTTCCCAACACGTGGGCGTGCCCAGCGGACACGGGGCCGTGGTCAACGCTAAGATTCGCAGAATCCAAACAAATCTTGATAGTACAGATACGCTTCTGCACACGGGGTAGTGCCCAGCGGACACGGGGGCGTGGTCAACTAATGCAGACAAACTGCAATTAATGAAGAAAGAGAAGATGGGTGGACACGGGGCCGTGTCCGGGCTTCTGTGAAGGCTATAAATAGGGGTGCTTAGTTCATTGCAAAGGCATCCCTTGACAAACCACCTCTCTCACACTTCACCCACCCTCCACCACCATCACAACCCACATCCACCACCATCATCCATTATAGAGTGTGTGTAGTAGTCTCAGGATCCAAGATTGATAGTAAGAGTTCTTGACAATCAAAGGCCATGTTTGCCTAAGTCTCTTGCATCACTTGGTGAAGACAAGCATTTAGTGTAATACTTTTGTTTTTTAATCTTTTCGCACTTTTTATTTGGTTTTGTATTAATGACTTTAATAACTAGTTTCTTATGTTGAAGATGAGACTTCCTTATCATTTGTCTGTGGTGTCTTGGCGTTATTTTAATGTCTATATAAAATAAAAGATTTACACCATTCATATCTCCACGGTCTATATGGAGATATGTTGGCTACCTGGTCGGGGGTTAAGGGAATGATTTGGTAAGGTTCTTGCCT
The DNA here is from genome assembly GCA_030545235.1 of Helianthus tuberosus. NCBI lineage: Eukaryota > Viridiplantae > Streptophyta > Magnoliopsida > Asterales > Asteraceae > Helianthus > Helianthus tuberosus. The sequence goes on from CM060381.1 coordinate 148,023,969, forward strand.
TGTTCAGTGTATAGATCATGCAAGGACCTGAGTCAAGCTTAGTAGGACCTCCTTCAATACCCACTGGTATTGGATGGCGGGGGTGCGAATTTCTTGATCCCCTCATATGTAAACTACTATTAATACATTAACCCGGCTACTTGGGATTGTATCCCTGCTGACTCAAACCACTTAGCCGAGGGTAACGTCACCTTCAAAAGAGGGGCCTACCATATTACGCATTAATAACTTAATTAATTATCTTTCAATAATCCAACCCTTTAGGATTGTATCCTTGCTGACTCAAACTACTGGGTTGAGGGTAAGGTCACCTTCAAAAGAGGGGCCTACTACTATAACTAAGATAATCTCTTAAAAAGTGCAAAAGTGCGGAAAACATCAAAGGTTACACTAAAGGCGAGTCGGATCCAAGTGATTCATCTTGTCTATCTGTTTTATTTTTATTTTCGGCATTTTTAGTTAGTTTTCATTTTCTTGTTTAAAAAACCTTTTTCTAAATTTTTGATTTGATTAGACGTTGAGGATAAACCGGTATTAAAAGCTCTTGTGTCCTTGGACGACCTCAGTATCTTACCAACGCTATACTACGCTCACGATGGGTGCACTTGCCCATATGTGTGTTTAGTGTTAGTAAAATATCGTGTTTTATAAATTTAAAACTTGACTAAAGTGTTAAAAATGACTAAAAATATACTTAAATATATATAACGCTACACACGCATCAAGTTTTTGGCGCCGTTGCCGGGGACACAAGGATTTTAAGAAAGTTAGGAATCAGCGGCCTAATCATTTTTCTTATTTTTCTGTTTTTTTTAGGATTTTTCTTAAATTTTCAGCTTCTGCAGAGCTCAGCATGGGCCGTGCCTGGTCGGACACGGGCCGTCCCCAGCATTGTTACTGGCAGTTTTTATTTTTTGAGTTACAGAGAGCTGAACACGGGGCCGTGTCGGTGCAACACGGGGCCGTGTCGGTGCAACACGGGGCCGTGTCGAGCTCCCCAGTAACAGGGATCCGGAAAACAATTACTGTATCTCCGACCACGGGCCGTGTTCATCTGAGCACGGGGCCGTGGTGAAACTTCTGACCGAGATTCTTTTTTGTTTTTATTGCAGGACTTGGAACCCAGGCACCACATCTGAACTTTCCACGCAGTATATGAGCTCCAGTTCCAGTAGAGACATAAAAGAACCTCTAGACGAACCCGAACGCTTTCTAAGAAAAAGACTTAAAGCTAAAAACCAAGAGAAAGTTTCGGGAGACCTACTTCCAATGGCGGATCAACGTACCCTCATGGATTACCAACGGCCCACCGTAGGTAATCTTGGCACCGCTATCAATGCACCGAATGTCGAAGCCAACAACTTCGAACTTCGGCCGCATTTGATACAAATGCGCCAAAACTCCGCAACCTTCCATGGGCTTGCGGACGAAGATCCCCATTTACATATTACTAACTTCTTGGAAATATGTGATACTTTTCGGATAAATGGAGCATCAAATGACGCCATCCGCCTCCGAATGTTTCCATTTTCGCTAAAGGACTGAGCTAAGGCTTGGCTTAATACCCTCCCAGTTGGTTCGGTAAACACCTAGGATGAACTAGCCCAAAAATTTCTATATAAGTATTTCCCTCCTGCTAAAACGGCTAAATTAATGACTGAAATCAATACATATTCACAAGAGGACGGGGAATCCTTGTATGAAACTTGGGAAAGGTTCAAGGTGCTACTAAGAAAGTGTCCCCATCATGGTCTTGCGGTATGGCAACAAGTATCCACTTTCTACAACGGGTTGCTGCCACACACAAGACAAACACTTGATTCTAGCTCCGGGGGACTTTTAGGTAATCGCCGCCCAAATGAAATTTATAATCAAATTGAGAAAATTGCTCAAACCAATTTTCAGGCACACTCCCCGAGGCACAAAATCTATTGCCCCGGGTGCCCATAAGGTACGAAAGCACCTTTTTGCAAGCCCAAATCGAGGCCCTTTCTTCAAAAAGTTAGAAATGGCAAAAACGGCATCGGTTATGGCTTGTGTCACACCCCGATATTTCCACGTATTACCGGTGGGGAGTATTGTGACGTTGTTGATATCATAGACAATTTATATTTATCACAGTTTAATACACAGCGGAAGTCGAAAGATAAAATCATTACAAACCGAATTAAAAGTAATATCAAGTGTATTACAATAACGGTTGCGAGGGATCCACAGGCGGATCAAATGTTTAAAAGATCATTGTTCAACAAATTTATAACATCTAAGCTTGCAAGACTCTTTATTGATGCTAGGAGTAGCCATCCTATTCCGTTTAGTACCTGCACTTAGCCTTTAGGAAAATACGTCAGTTTACACTGGTAAATACAATTAACAAACTCATTTTGAAATTATTTAAGAAAATTGATTTGAATGCACAAGGCACAAATATCTTTTATAACTTGGGATAATTATTTATATATATAAACTTGTAAAAGAATTACATGTTCGTTATACGTTCAGTAGCCCGGGCTGAATACCAGGTTAAAGATTAATAGACACACCACAAGATATAATCCCACGTCGAGTTATTCTCGAACAAACGGTTATACCTTTTTATTTATATGCACCGGCAGGTGTATGCCTACACCCCGTGTTTTAGGTCGTGGCCATTTCAATGAATGATGCCAAGGATATCCGGGACATGGTCATTAACCCCCCAAAGGCTTTAAGCAAACAAAACAATTTAAACGGGTTATCTCAATGATTTAACCTTCATACGATTAAAAATTCAATACCCGACCAAGCGGTATTTTATATACCGTACCCCAAGCCTGTATAAGGAAAAATAAGTTAAAAGTATTTACCTGAGCAAGTATATATCACAATCAGCAAGTGCAAGTATCTTTTACTGGTCTCCTAATCTGGAACGAAGGTTTTAATGACCTATTAGATTCCTAACGGGTCTTAATTAAGTCTAAACTTAGACCGGTTAGTTTTAAAGGAAGATATACGGTTCAAAACGCACGATTAAGCGAAGACCGGATTAGAATGTGGTTTAGACCCGACAAGTTTGTATACTTGTATAATATGGGTAAACTAAACACATTCTGGATTTTGAGATAAAAATGATAAGGTTTGACCCGTTTCGGCTAATTTATGCAAACTAGTTACATAAACCGCACCGAACGTGAATAATGCGTAACGGGTAACCAAATGAGTCATGAACAGGTTTCCTAAGTTAATATGCCTTAAATATGTTGTGATATCAGTAAGATACCTTCCATTATGCCCAAAATGGATTTAAACTCAAATTATGCCCCGTAGGGGTATTTTGTTCATTTTAATGGTTATAAAAGAGTTTAAAATCTAATCTGAGTTTTACGTCTGATATAATCAGTAAAAATATTTATTTTTGTAAGTCATAACAGTAGGGTATTGAATATATGTGAAATTCATCTTTTAAAACCAAACTATGCACCGTAGGGGCATTTTGGTAATTTCACATAAGCTTTAAAGGTCAAAATTAGAATTCTGAGTTCAAAACTTTTGCTTAGTGTTTAATTATAAAAATTTACTTAAAACATCAGTAGATATCAAGTTTTATATGCCAAAAATAGTTTTAACCCATATTATGCGCTTAAAACGCGTAAAAGTCGGTTTTAAGCGATTTTCGGGTTTAAATAGTAAATCTGAGTTTTTGATCAGTTTATAAAGTTCAAAATATTTTATTTATCATATAAAATTTGTAGCAAAATTTTGGCATCAAAATATTGTGTAAAACTCATTTTATAGGCCAAAAGGGCAAAACCGACAATTACCAAATCAAGGCATGAACCCTATGCCATGATTAGTTTAAAAATAAATAAAAATATTCAAAAATCCCAAAATATTATATTACATCAGTGGGTAAAAGGTTTGGTGTCAAAAATTGGGTTTAGATAGGCTTTATGCTAATTACGCTGTTTAATTAATAAAAAGCTTTCTAATTACGCTATTTAGCATAACTCTTAATCTAGACCTCAAACTGATGTCAAATTTTTAGGACAAGTTTATAAATCAGTAATAAAGGTTTTTGTCCTCTCACATTTTCAAAAATCTTGTTTTAAGGTCAAAAGGGCATTATGGTCAACATTTAGGCATATAACGGAAACATGCATATGAATCGAATAACTAATGAACCAAGTTGTATAACCTCAGAGGGTTATACTAATCTATAACCTGGTCCTAAAAGAGCTTTAAGGCATGTCTAAACTATGCTATATTGGGTCAGAACTGAAAGTCAAAGCAAAAGTCTACTTTTGCGACTTTCGGTTCCGAACCGAGCTTAAACTGAAAATTGTCGGGTTGAACATGCTTAGACATGTTCTTACATTAATTATTAAGTTATACAAGTGATAAAACAGGTTTCATAGCTTCTATATTGTTAATTATGTGTTTATGCGAAAATTTGCTTTCTGTTGACTTTTTACAATTAACTTTGACCCGACAATTGACCTAGTTAGAGTGGGAATTAGAGGGTGCCCTTTTAAGGGTTTATTACCCATATAATTACCAACTCAAAGCTACCTTCAATTCGAGGATTGACTGGACCATTAGTGATTAATCACTAAGTCAAACCTTAATTACGACGGTTTGACTTTGGGCCATTAAACTAATTAAAACTGAATTAAGAAAGGTTAAGGAAGCTTACAAAGGTCCTAAGCACGACTAATGACCCTTATAGAATGCTCTTGTGCTCCAGGAGACTTTAGAAAAAGTGTTTGAATGATTTCAAAATGAATGCCCAAATGTTGCAACAATGAGCTTCTATATATATGGATTTTAATCTCATAAGATGATGCCAAACAAGTCTACAACTGTTGTATGATGTTCCCAGGTGTCCCTAGGCATGCAAAACTGTTGGCCACGCTTCAGGAATTCGAATACCATGCATAAAGGTCGGTTTAACAGGCTGATACAGGCATCTGTCCAAGAAAATGGAGCTGGCAACTTTCAGGCGGCCCGCATAAGGTTTAAAGAGACCTTACGCGGCCCGCGACAAAACTCAGAACTGGAAAACATGTTTTATTTGTTGCACTTTTGGTCCCTGGTCCATATAATCTTTATTTAACTCTCATTTATTGCAATATGGACCCCTAAAGTTAACTTTTGAGGGCCTTGAGTTATAAACTAACCCCGTTAGGCTTCCGGTTAGTAGTACTTTCACCCGAAACGTCTTGTATTCATCGGAACTTCATAAAATCCATATCTAATATTCTTGTGAACGAAATATTGAATTATTTACAATGTTTATGGGTTTGTTAAAGGTCACTCAGAGGTAACTTTCAACATATTGACACTTTTAACCCTTATGTTTCACAAGTTCCTTATTTTAAGCACAAACGACTTCCAATGTTCGTGAATTTATTCTTTAAAGAATACGAACGTCGTGTGAGGTCAATCAGAGGCACAAGTTAGGCATGTTGACACTTTGGATCCTTTTATTCACATATTTACATTGTTAGACAACTTTCGTCCATCAATATCAATCTACTACACGTTTAAGTCCATGACACGTGTCTTTATTGTATTGGTCGTGAATTTTCGAGGTGTTACATCCTCACCCCCTTAAAAGAAATCTCGACCTCGAGATTTACTGAAATAAATGAGGGTACTTCTCTTTCATTGTGGACTCTACCTCCCACGTGTACTCGGGACCTCTACGGGCATCCCATTTAACCTTTACAATCGGTACATGCTTCCTTCGAAGCTTCTTTACTTGTCGATCCTCAATCGACAAAGGTTTTTCAACAAATTTCAGGCTCTCGTCTATGTGCACATCCGTATGGGGTATGACTAGTGATTCATCAGCTAGACATTTCTTCAGATTGCAGATGTGGAATACATTATGGATACTACTGAGCTCTTCAGGCAAATTTAACTTATAAGCCACTGTTCCAACACATTCAATGATCTCGAATGGTCCTATATATCTTGGGCTTAACTTGCCTTTCTTACCAAATCGCATTACCCCTTTCCAAGGTGATACTTTCAGTAATACTTTGTCACCAACCTCAAACTTTAGAGGTTTACGCATTTTATCTGCGTAGCTTTTCTGCCTATCCCTGGGAGCTTTGAGATGATCTCGTATCTGTACAATCTTATCTGTCATCTCCAGGACTATATCAGGTCCTGTTGGTTGGACATTTCCAACTTCTGCCCAACAAACGGGCGTTCTGCACTTTCTTCCATACAAAGCTTCAAAAGGTGCAGCTTGAATACTGGAATGATAGCTATTGTTGTATGAAAATTCAATCAATGGAAGATGATCATCCCAACTTCCTCCTATGTCAATAACACAAGCTCGTAGCATATCCTCGAGTGTCTGTATAGTACGTTCACTTTGACCATCCGTCTGAGGATGATATGCTGTGCTGAAATTTAATCGAGTGCCTAGGGATCGTTGAAAACTTTTCCAGAAATGCGATGTATACCTCGTATCCCTATCAGAGATGATAGACTTTGGCACTCCATGGAGAGATACAATCTCATCCACGTACAGCTGATCTAACTTATCTGAGCTGTGTGTTTCCTTAATAGGTAGGAAGTGGGCTGACTTAGTCAATCTATCCACTATAACCCAAATAGTATCATTTCCTTACTTTGTCTTTGGTAACTTGGTGACAAAATCCATGGTCACCATTTCCCACTTCCAGGTGGGAAGTTCAAGCTATTGTAGCAAACCTGACGGCTTCTGGTGTTCTGCTTTAACTTGAGCACATGTCAGACATTTGGCCACATAAGTGGCTATAGACTTCTTCAAGCCTATCCACCAATAATTCACCTTTAAATCCTGGTACATCTTGTCACTTCCAGGATGAACAGAATATTTAGAACTATGGGCTTCCTGAAGGATCACTTCCCTCAGTCCTCCATAAATTGGAACCCATATCCATCCATTTAATCTTAGGATTCCATCCTTACCACATGATAACTGTTCTGCAGTGACTCCCAGTTTTTCATTTGGATAGTTAGCTTCTAATACGGCTTCCTTCTGTGCGGCTAGCAGTCTATCACTCAAACTGTTTCTTAATTCAATGCTCTTGGCATTGATTCTTATGGGCTTAACCCTTTCCTTCCTGCTCAAAGCATCAGCGACTACATTCGCCTTGCCTGGATGGTATCGTATTTCACAATCATAGTCATTTAACGTTTCCATCCATCGACGCTGTCTCATGTTTAAATCCTTCTGATTAAACAAATGTTGAAGGCTCTTATGATCAGAATAGATCACAAACTTGGTACCATATAGATAATGCCTCCAAAGTTTTAGTGCAGACACAATGGCACCCAACTCCAAATCTTGGGTGGTGTAATTCTTCTCGTGCACCTTTAACTGTCGAGAAGCATAGGCAATAACCTTGCCTTTCTTCATGAGCACGCATCCCATACCAGTGTGTGATGCATCACAGTATACTACAAATTCTTCTATTCCATCAGGCAATGTCAACACAGGTGCATTGCTTAACTTCTGCTTAAGAATGTCAAAAGATTCTTGTTGCTTAGGACCCCAATCAAACTTGATATTCTTGCGGGTCAGTGAAGTTAAGGGTGCATCAATCCTTGAGAAATTTTCAATAAAACGCCTGTAATATCCTGCCAGACCCAAAAAGCTACGAATCTCTGTGGGCGTCTTCGGCTCTTGCCAGTTCATGATAGCTTCAATCTTAGCGGGATCCACCTGGATACCACGCTCACTAACCATATTTCCAAGGAATTGGACTTCACGAAGCCAAAATTCACACTTAGAAAATTTAGCGTAGAGCTTTTCTTGTTGAAGAAGTTTAAGAATACAACGAAGATGCTTCTCATGGTCAGCTTGATTCTTTGAGTAAATAAGAATGTCATCGATGAAGACGATGACAAATTTATCCAAGTAGGGCTTGCATACGCGATTCATGAGATCCATGAACGCTGCTGGTGCATTAGTGAGCCCAAAAGGCATCACCAAGAACTCATAGTGACCATAACGAGTTCTAAATGCAGTTTTGTGCACATCTTCATCTCTAACCTTCAACTAATGGTAACCTGACCTCAAGTCAATCTTGGAGAAGTAACTTGCTCCTTGGAGCTGATCGAACAGATCGTCGATCCTGGGCAATGGATATCTATTCATGATCGTGACCTTGTTAAGCTCGCGATAATCGATGCATAGACGCATCGATCCATCCTTCTTCTTCTTCACAAACAGGATTGATGCCCCCCATGGAGATGAACTAGGTCTGATAAATCCTTTTGCCAATAAATCATCCAGTTGAGTTCTCAACTCTTTCATCTCAGTTGGGGCCAACCGGTAAGGTGCTCTTGCAACAGGTGCTGCTCCAGGTATAATGTCGATTCTGAACTCCACTTGCCTGTCTGGTGGTAAACCAGGTAGTTCTTCAGGGAATACTTCTGGATATTCAGAAATGACAGGGATGTCTTCAACCTTGGGTTTTGGTTCATCGATAGTTACTTGTGCCATGTAGATGACACAACTTTTCCTTAAACACTTTGATGCCTTAAGCATGGACACTTGCTTAGGCAACCCATACTGAGTATCTCCTTGTATGGTAAGTGGCTCACCATACGGAGTCTTGATCACCACTTGTTTCTTGTCACAAACAATTTGGGCTTGGTTATGCGATAACCAATCCATGCCTATCACTATGTCGAAACCAGCTAATTTTAAAGGAAGTAAGGATAATGGAAAGGAGTGGTTCCTAATGGATATAAAGCATCCATCTAACACAGTTGAGGCAGTTTCTATGGTACCATTGGCCAATTCTACTTCATATTTCACGCTTAGGGTTTTAACAAGTAAATTCAACAACTTACAAAACTTACCATCTACAAATGACTTATCCGCACCCGAATCAAATAAAACCCTTGCATAAACATCATTTATAAGGAAGGTACCTGTTATCACTTTATCATCCTGAACTGCTTCCCGTGCATCCATTCGAAAGACCCTAGCATTGGTCTTTTTGGCTTCTTCGGGCTTTTTGGCATACTTAGGGAAGTTGGACTTGATGTGCCCCTTCTCATTACAGTTATAGCACGTTGCATCCTTTATCTTCTTGCACTCTATCGTCTTGTGCTCACTTGACTTACAAATCCCACAAGCGAGGCTGCGATTGGGACTTGAATTCATATCTGCACCTTCCCAAATGGTGCTTCTTACAGATTTTACACTTGGGCTTCTCACCCAACTGTTGGTCACCTTTCTTGAATCCTGAACTCTTTTTGTGGTCAGAGCTCCCTTTGTGCTTCTTGTCAGATCGGCGTGAGTTATCATCCTCACGTTTTCTCTTCTCAGCATCAGAATGCCTAAGCGATCTCTGCCTGACCGCATCCAAAGTAAGGGATAATGATAAATCAGCCGCTGACCTAAAAGTAGCAGGTCGGGATGCCTTCACACTAGCTTTGATTTCTGGGGCTAAACCCCCAATAAAACGGGCTATACGTTTTGGTTCTGGGGTAACCAGGTATGGAACCAAACGTGACATGGTATTGAAGCTAGTAAGGTAAGCCTGACAGTCTAGGTTTTTCATTACCAAAGATAAGAAGTCAGCCTCGATCTTTTCAACCTCATGCTGAGGACAATAATTCTCCTTGATGAGAGCAACAAACTGATCCGATGACAGATTGTACAACGGGATCTTCCCAGTAGCCTGGATTAGTGACCTCCACCAGGCTAGTGCTTCTCCTTTAAACGACTGAGATACATACTTCACAACATCCCTATCAGCACAACCACTAATGTCAACTACGGTGTCCATTTCGTCTAACCACGTCATGCAGTCGATAGCTCCTTTTCCCCAGTGAAATCTCGGGGTTTACAGGATACGAAATACTTATAGGAACAACCCCTAATACGTGGCTCTTGATCGAGTACCATCTTCTTCAACGGAACACTATGCTGATTTGATGAGTGTCGGTCGTCATCCTTCTTTGACCCTTGCTGTTTAGGAGGTGGCTTACTATGAGCCTCAGAGTGAGTCTTAGGTTGTGATTTGGAATGGGGTACAGATAAGGTCCTGCTTTGAGTATCACTAGACTCATTAAACTGCTTATCCATGGCCTTGGTAACAGCATTATCAATCAATGCTTGAAGTTCCGCACTCGTTACATTGATCCTAGTGGTATCATGATTCTCCCTTGGATGACTGTTGATTTCTTCAGACTCTGCCATGTAGCTTGATTGCTACATAAAATGATGAAAATGATTTATTTAGAGGTATATATTAGATTTGTCATCTTATTAATTTATTAACCATGGTATTAAAGAACCATATTGGCTAATTTGTTAAGTATTTTATTTAGGATTTTTCATTAATAACCCTTAGTTATAATTAAATATAATAATGGCACAAAAGGCCAAGTCACATGGACATATTTAAATTATAAGTCAAGATCTTATAGGATCAAGGTACTAAGGCTTGAATCATAGTTCATTACCTTTCTTGACAGGGAGTTGTAGGCTACGACTGTCTTTTGTCTTATATGACAATGATTATGGCCCGTAGGCATTACATCACAAATGGATGTTTAATAATAAAGAAGAAAATTGGAATAGTCCAATATAAGAATGACACGTGTGATTTTACGAATCACATCAGCCAGGAATGTTAACATGTTTTCAGATGTTAACAAGGATTTGAATCTTTTTAAACAGGTTTTACCATCATGGCCAGGTCTTATAATGACATGCAGGCTAGGTTATACCCTTTAAGATTCTTATTTAATAATTAAAGGCAGATCTTAATAAAAGGAATGACATATTTTAGATTTATTTATTTATTTCATACGTTTTACATTTGTGCATATGATGACAAAATAAATTTAAATGATAACATGCCACTAATAATTTAAAAAAATACATATTGCCCTAAACGAGACTTTAACTGAAATAAGTTGCCCACGCAGGGGCTAAACAGAAATGTCATGCCCACGCAGGGGCTAAACTGAAACTAAAAGTCCTCGCAGGGACTGGTTACAGAAACAGATGTCCACGCAGGGACTTGATTGAAAATTAAAAATACAAATAAACAAATAAAGGATTTAATGATCCTTTTTGCTCTTCCCCTTGATTAAGCTTGCCAAAACTTTAAGAAATCCCCGGTTGTTTCTACGCTCTTCTTGAACATCCCGTTCCACCTGGCTTAACCTTTGTAGAATCTCCTGTTGCTGCGGTGGTGATAACAGTGGCGGCTGCTAATGCTGCAGAGGTTGAGGAGGTGGCGGGTATTGGTACCCATAGGGTGGATACCCAGCCTGATATGGGACCCCATAGGGCCCCTCGGGATGAAAAGCATTGTAGTTTGTCGCCACAAGGTGTGGGTCAACTTCAGCGTAGTTGTAGTTGGTATGGGCCGGTTGCTCGAAAGGGTTGTATGCCGCTACACCAGCGTATGCAGGAATTGGGTTATCATAACCCAATGGTGGTGGTGCGACTGGCGTAGATGCCACCTCAAAAACAGGGTTCGAAGGCCCACCCATTTGTGGGTCTTCGTATAGTGGCGGATAATGGCTGCCACTTGAAAGCTGAGGAGTGCTGATACGGACTCCCCCTCGCACGGACATCCGTGCGGTTGATCTCCTACGCCTCGGTGGCTCCGGAGGCTGTTGCTGCACCGGTGGTGGTGGCGGTGGAGTAACCGCTACAAAGCGTGAATCCTCCGAGGGATCCTGCTGCTGCTGCTGCGGTGATGAGTGATAACTGGGAGTAAACACCCAGTCGTATTGGGAAAATCTTGCCTGATAGCTGTCGGGACCACTATAAGGTGATCCAAGAAAGGGTGACCCATCCGAAATCTCTATGGGGTGAGTAGGTGTTCCGGTTGGCGGCTGGGCAGGTTCCGGATCCTCTTCCATGTCCAGGGAGAAATGGTCCTCTGGTCCCAACGGGTTATAACCCATTGGCTCTTCAATTAGGTTTACCGGGTTGAACCGACTTTGGAAGTAGGGTGTTGGGTCGTTGAAAGAATGGTGTGAGTTGGGGCTTAGAAGGGGTATGAAAGAGTGATGTGAGTTGTGGGGCTCGTTCTCTGATTGAGGCCCGAAAGAGTTTAGGTAGGAAGGTGAGGAGCTCAGCGAGACTGAACGCCTCGCGGGTTCGAAAGAGGTCCTCCAGTTTTCCTGAGGACTTTTGCTTAAAGAGTCTGATGGAGTTCGCCGGTGTGAAGGCCCGGCCTCGTGATCGTTAGGGGCGACAAATGGCCCCTTGCCTCTACCTCTTCCTCGGATTCTTGGCGGCATTGTTGTAGGTCCTGTCAAAACAAACAAAAGAACAACAAAGAAATATAAAGGACAAAATTAGAAATAAAAACAAATTCGGATTAGTCCTAAGTTCTTTGTCTAGACTCGGAAGTCTAGAAATGTGTAAACTGTGTCATTGAGATTAAACACAAAAGGCTAGTGTTTAATTCACTCAATGGCTCTGATACCAACCTGTCACACCCCGATATTTCCACGTATTACCGGTGGGCTCGGTGGGGAGTATTGTGACGTAGTTGATATCATAGACAATTTATATTTATCACAGTTTAATACACAGCGGAAGTCGAAAGATAAAATCATTACAAATCGAATTAAAAGTAATATCGAGTGTATTACAATAACGGTTGCGAGGGATCCACAGGTGGATCAAATGTTTAAAAGATCATTGTTCAACAGATTTATAACATCTAAGCTTGCAAGACTCTTTATTGATGCTAGGAGTAGCCAGCCTATTCCGTCTAGTACCTGCACTTAGCCTTTTGGAAAATACATCAGTTTACACTGGTAAATACAATTAATTGACTCATTTTGAAATTATTTAAGAAAATTGATTTGAATGCACAAGGCACAAATATCATTTATAACTTGGGATACTTATTTATATATATAAACTTGTAAAAGAATTACATGTTTGTTATACGTTCAGTAGCCTGGGCTGAATACCGGGTTAAAGATTAATAGACACACCAAATGATATAATCCCGCGTCGAGTTATTCTCGAACAAACGGTTATACCTTTTTATTTATATGCACCGGCAGGTGTATGCCTACACCCCGTGTTTTAGGTCGTGGCCATTTCAATGAATGATGCCAAGGATATCCTGGACATGGTCATTAAAGCCCCAAAGGCTTTAAGCAAACAAAACAATTTAAACGGGTTATCTAAATGATTTAACCTTCATACGATTAAAAATTCAATACCCGACCAAGCGGTATTTTATATACCGTACCCCAAGCCCGTATAAGGGAAAATAAGTTAAAAGTATTTACCTGAGCAAGTATATATCACAATCAGCAAGTGCAAGTATCTTTTACTGGTCTCCTAATCTGGAACGAAGGTTTTAATAACCTATTAGATTCCTAACGGTCTTAATTAAGTCTAAACTTAGACCGGTTAGTTTTAAAGGAATATATACGGTTCAAAACGCACGATTAAGCGAAGACCGGATTAGAATGTGGTTTAGACCCGACAAGTTTGTATACTTGTATAATATGGGTAAACTAAACACATTCTGGATTTTGAGATAAAAATGATAAGGTTTGACCCGTTTCGGCTAATTTATGCAAACTAGTTACATAAACCGCACCGAACGCGAATAATGCGTAACGGGTAACCAAATGAGTCATGAACAAGTTTCCTAAGTTAATATGCCTTAAATATGTTGTGATATCAGTAAGATACCTTCCATTATGCCCAAAATGGATTTAAACTCAAATTATGCCCCGTAGGGGTATTTTGGTCATTTTAAAGGTTATAAAAGAGTTTAAATACTAATCTGAGTTTCAAGTCTGATATAATCAGTAAAAATATTTATTTTTTATAAGTCATAACAGTAGGGTATTGAATATATGTGAAATTCATCTTTTAAAACCAAACTATGCACCGTAGAGGCATTTTGGTAATTTCACATAAGCTTTAAAGGTCAAAATTAGAATTCTGAGTTCAAAACTTTTGCTTAGTGTTTAATTATAAAAATTTACTTAAAACATCAGTAGGTATCAAGTTTTATATGCCAAAAATAGTTTTAACCCATACTATGCGCTTAAAACGCGTAAAAGTCGGTTTTAAGCGATTTTCGGGTTTAAATATTAAATCTGAGTTTTTGATCAATTTATAAAGTTCAAAATATTTTATTTATCATATAAAATCAGTAGCAAAAGTTTGGCATCAAAATATTGTGTAAAACTCATTTTATAGGCCAAAAGGGCAAAACCGACAATTACCGAATCAAGGCATGAACCCTATGCCATGATCAGTTTAAAAATAAATAAAAATCTTCAAAAATCCCAAAATATTATATTACATTAGTGGGTAAAAGGTTTGGTGTCAAAAATTGGGTTTAGATAGGCTTTATGCTAATTACGTCGTTTAATTAATAAAAAGCTTTCTAATTACGCTATTGAGCATAACTCTTAATCTAGACCTCAAACTGATGTCAAATTTTTAGGACAAGTTTATAAATCAGTAATAAATGTTTTTGTCCTCTCAGATTTTCAAAAATCTTGTTTTAAGGTCAAAAGGGCATTATGGTCAACATTTAGGCATATAACTGAAACATACATATGAATCGAATAACTAATTAACCAAGTTGTATAACCTCAGAGGGTTATACTAATCTATAACCTGTCCTAAAAGAGCTTTAAGGCATGTCTAAACTACGCTATATTGGGTCAGAACTGAAAGTCAAAGCAAAAGTCTACTTTTGCGACTTTCGGTTCCGAACCGAGCTTAAACTGAAAATTGTCGGGTTGAACATGCTTAGACATGTTCTTACATTAATTATTAAGTTATACAAGTGATAAAATAGGTTTCATAGCTTCTATATTGTTAATTATGTGTTTATGCGAAAATTTTCTTTCTGTTGACTTTTTACAATTAACTTTGACCCGACAATTCACCTAGTTAGAGTGGGAATTAGAGGGTGCCCTTTTAAGGGTTTATTACCCATATAATTACCAACTCAAAGCTACCTTCAATTCGAGGATTGACTGGACCATTAGTGATTAATCACTAAGTCAAACCTTAATTACGACGGTTTGACTTTGGGCCATTAAACTAATTAAAACTGAATTAAGAAAGGTTAAGGAAGCTTACAAAGGTCCTAAGCATGACTAATGACCCTTATAGAATGCTCTTGTGCTCCAGGAGACTTTAGAAAAAGTGTTTGAATGATTTCAAAATGAATGCCCAAATGTTGCAACAATGAGCTTCTATACATATGGATTTTAATCTCATAAGATGATGCCAAACAAGTCTACAACTGTTGTATGATGTTCCCAGGTGTCCCTAGGCATGCAAAACTGTTGGCAACGCTTCAGGAATTCGAATACCATGCATAAAGGTCGGTTTAACTGGCTGATACAGGCATCTGTCCAAGAAAATGGAGCTGGCAACTTTCAGGCGGCCCGCATAAGGTTTAAAGAGACCTTACGCGGCCCGTGACAAAACTCAGAACTGGAAAACATGTTTTATTTGTTGCACTTTTGGTCCCTGGTCCATATAATCTTTATTTAACTCTCATTTATTGCAATATGGACCCCTAAAGTTAACTTTTGAGGGCCTTGAGTTATAAACTAACCCCGTTAGGCTTCCGGTTAGTTGTACTTTCACCCGAAACGTCTTGTATTCATCGGAACTTCATAAAATCCATATCTAATATTCTTGTGAACGAAATATTGAATTATTTACAATGTTTTTGGGTTTGTTAAAGGTCACTCAGAGGTAACTTTCAACATGTTGACACTTTTAACCCTTATGTTTCACAAGTTCCTTATTTTAAGCACAAACGACTTCCAATGTTCGTGAATTTATTCTTTAAAGAATACAAACATCGTGTGAGGTCAATCAGAGGCACAAGTTAGGAATGTTGACACTTTGGATCCTTTTATTCACATATTTACATTGTTAGACAACTTTCATCCATCAATTTCAATCTATTACACGTTTAAGTCCATGACACGTGTCTTTATTATATTGGTCGTGAATTTTCGAGGTGTTACATCCTCACCCCCTTAAAAGAAATCTCGACCTCGAGATTTACTGAAATAAATGAGGATACTTCTCTTTCATTGTGGACTCTACCTCCCATGTGTACTCGGGACCTCTACGGGCATCCCATTTAACCTTTACAATCGGTACATGCTTCCTTCGAAGCTTCTTTACCTGTCGATCCTCAATCGACAAAGGTTTTTCAACAAATTTCAGGCTCTCATCTATGTGCACATCTGTATGGGGTATGACTAGTGATTCATCAGCTAGACATTTCTTCAGATTGCAGATGTGGAATACATTATGAATACTACTGAGCTCTTCAGGCAAATTTAACTTATAAGCCACTGTTCCAACACATTCAATGATCTTGAATGGTCCTATATATCTTGGGATTAACTTTCCTTTCTTACCAAATCGCATTACCCCCTTCCAGGGTGATACTTTCAGTAATACTTTGTCACCAACCTCAAACTTTAGAGATTTACGCCTTTTATCTGCGTAGCTTTTCTGCCTATCCCTGGCAGCTTTGAGACGATCTCGTATCTGTACAATCTTATCTGTCGTCTCCAGGACTATATCAGGTCCTGTTGGTTGGACAACTCCAACTTCTGCTCAACAAAAGAGCGTTATGCACTTTCTTCCATACAAAGCTTCAAAAGGTGCAGCTTGAATACTGGAATGATAGCTATTGTTGTATGAAACATGGCGCACCTCGGAGGCATTCCGCGGAACTATCCGTAGTTTAGTTTAGATTAACCTTTATGTTTTCTAGTTTAGTTTTTAATTTTCAGGAATAAAACACACTTGGATGGTGAAGGATACTAAGGGAAACTTGAACCAATGCCCCATGCACAAAAACAGAGCCTCCCGAATATTTTTCTTCATTACACCAAGTTCAGCACGGGCCGTGTCCCGCCAATACGGCCCCGTGCTCAAGGGTCTACAGAAAGATGCCCAGTTCAGGTAACTGGACACGGGGCGTGTTCGCTGAACACGCCCCCATGCCCAGCCTTCTGTTACTTTTTGTTGATTTCTGTTACTGGCAATCTGAACACGGGGTCGTGCCCAGACACCACAGCCCGTGTCCAGGTGCCTAGTAATAGAAAAATTTTGTTTAACACACCTTTTTACACATTCAATCAACCTAAAAACTTGTTTTTGCGACACATTGAGGACAATGTGTAATTTAAGTGTGTGTGGGGGGGGGGGGATGCTAAAACCTTGAATTTTGCAAGTCCTAATCACAAGCCTTACACAAAACTCTATTGGAACCGCTAAACACCCCAAATTTTTTTCAAAAACTTTTCATATTTTTTTACTTGTCTTGGTTTAATTTGGGAATAACAAGTTCTAAAAAGGTTATATTTTTATAAATTTACAACCGATAGCGTCATGATTAAAAGAACCAACACGGGGGCGTGCCCAGCGGACACGGGGCCGTGGTCAACGCTAAGATTCGCAGAATCCAAGCAAATCTTGATAGTACATATACGCTTCTACACACGGGGTCGTGCCCAGCGGACACGAGGGTGTGGTCAACTAATGCAGACAAACTGCAATTAATGAAGAAATAGAAGATGGGTGGACACGGGGCCGTGTCTGGGATTCTGTGCAGGCTATAAATAGGGGTGTTTGGTTCATTGCAAAGGCATCCCTTGACAAAACCACCTCTCTCACACTTCATCCACCCTGCACCACCATCACAACCCACATCCACCACCATCATCCATATCCATCATAGAGTGTGTGTAGTAGTCTCGGGATCCAAGATTGATAGTAAGAGTTCTTGACAATCAAAGGCCGTGTTTGCCTAAGTCTCTTACATCACTTGGTGAAGACAAGCATTTAGTGTAATACTTTTGTTTTTTTAATCTTTTCGCACTTTTTATTTGGTTTTGTATTAATGACTTTAATAACTAGTTTCTTATGTTGAAGGTGAAACTTCCTTATCATTTGTCCGTGGTGTCTTGGCGTTATTTTACTATCTATATAAAATAAAAGATTTACACCATTCATATCACCACGGTCTATATGGAGATATGTTGGCTACCTGGTCGGGGGTTAAGGGAATGGTTTGGTAAGGTTCTTGCCTTGTTTAGTGTATAGATCCTGCAAGGACCTGGGTCAAGCTTAGTAGGACCTCCTTCAATACCCACTGGTATTGGATGGCGGGGGTGCGAATTTCTTGATCCCCTCATATGTAAACTAATATTAATACATTAACCCGGCTACTTGGGATTGTATCCCTACTGACTCAAACCACTTAGCCGAGGGTAACGTCACCTTCAAAAGAGGGGCCTACCACATTACGCATTAATAACTTAATTAATTATCTTTCAATAATCCAACCCTTTAGGATTGTATCATTGCTGACTCAAACTACTTGGTTGAGGGTAACGTCACCTTCAAAAGAGGGGCCTACTACTATAACTAAGATAATCTCTTAAAAAGTGCAAAAGTGCGGAAAACATCAAAGGTTACACTAAAGGCGAGTCGGATGCAAGTGATTCATCTTGTCTATCTGTTTTATTTTTATTTTTATTTTCAGCATTTTTAGTTAGTTTTCATTTTCTTGTTTAAAAAACCCTTTTCTAAATTTTTGATTTGATTAGACGTTGAGGATAAACCGGTATTAAAGGCTCTTGTGTCCTTGGACGACCTCGGTATCTTACCAACGCTATACTACGCTCACGATGGGTGCACTTGCCCATATGTGTGTTTAGTGTTAGTAAAATATCGTGTTTTATAAATTTAAAACTTGACCAAAGTGTTAAAAAGGGTTAAAATATACTTAAATATATATAACGCTACACACGCATCAGGGACCATACCCCTTCAAATCCCCCAGTTAAGTGCTGCTTCCATGCACTGATGGCAAGTAGGGTGGAGCTCTTGCACTCATAATAAGTATAGTGCTCCACCAAGCACTTGCACGTGGGAGCAACACTAGACTAGGGGGCTTGAAGGGGTATGATATTTAACCCGACTTAAATAGTCGGGCATCCATTTACTTATTTCATTTATTATGTTATTTCTTACTATTGCGTACTAACCCAACTGCGAGGTCCAAGGCGATGTAGTTTACACTGCAGTGGGCTAGGGGCTTATAGAGATAACCCCTAACTGGGCCTGGCCTATTGAGATTATGGGTGACCCATGTCTCCCATATAAGGAGGTTTTCACCTCACTATTAGGGTACAAGAAATGGAGCAACATACTTTTTGTAGTTGAAAAAAAGGGGTTTCTTCTTGAAGGGGTATGGTCCCAAAAACCCTGCGCAAGCGCATAGGATCATACCCTAACTTCATTCCAAAGAACATCCTAAACTGTTGGTGCACTTGTGTCTGTACTTTGTCTGTATTTTGTTATGATATAAAACGATGTCTTTTGTTAGTCCTGTTACGTCTTAGATGTGTTATTATGTGTGCTTAATGTAAGTTTGACCAGTCAACCATCCTCCTGGTTTGACTTGGTCAAACAGTTAGAAAAAGTTTGTAAGTTGTGTGGGTCGAAGGATGAGTCATCGAAGGATTGTTTATATCCTTCGATGAGCTCGAAGGATAACCTTCGATGGATATAGATGGACCTCGAAGGATGTCAATCCTTCGAGGTATATGTGGATCCTTCGATAGGTTTTATCTCAATAGATGATCTTTCGATCAGTCTAATTGATCCTTCGACCAGACGACCTGTGTTGGATATATATACTGATGTAATGTGTTCACTTCAAGTGTGAGTGAGCTTAGTCTTGTAGAGAGCGTATTTTCAGTTTGGTCAAGGGCTGTAACCGTGTCCACTGAAATACAAGAGAAAACTTTGATATCTTGTGTCTACCTTTCTCTTTGTAGCTTGTGTTCTCATTATAAACTACCGGTTTGCATTCTAGCTTGGATTCCGCACTTGCTAGTGTGTTAGACTTAACAAGGATAAGGTTTAACCTCAACCTCCGAGGGACCTACAAGTGGTATCAGAGCCGTGGCTCTTTTCCTTGTTAAAAACCGAGTTTATACAAGACTTTGGAGTGTTTGGATAAAAACTCACATGGTTTAGCACCCGTTTTTACTGTTTTTCTCGCTTTTCCAGACGTTAAAACGTGTTCTAAACTAACCGGGTGTGTTAAAGGACGGGTTGGGTAACTTAAAAACTTGTTTTTAAAAGGTTTGGTCATTTCCGGCCAAAATTCCGGCTTACTCCGGTGACCGGTTTCTGGATAAGAACCTTCTGTTTTGGGCAATATTTTATTAGTCAAATCTGGGTTGGCAGAAAGTATGGTCTGAACATACCTTCTGCCGAAAGCTTTCTACCTACCAATCACCTTTTCACCAACCTGTCAACTTTTGTCAACTGTGTCAGTGCAGATCGAAGGATATCCTTCGAAGTCGAAAGTTCATCTTTCGATCAAAGGAGGTTCGATAGATAGTCATCCTTCGAACATCCTTCGAAGACTGTGACTTATCCTTCGATCAAAGGAATCTTTTCGAAGGATATATCTGTCGATCTACAGGTCTTATTCGAAAGACAAGGATCCTTCGATTGGAGAGTCTTTCGAAGTCACTGTTCGAAACTCAACAGTGATCTTTCGAACACTGTTGATCTTTCGAACAAGTTCTGTTCCTTCGATACTCATCTGTTTAAGTTTAACAAGTTTGTGTGTTTCAGGTCTTTCGATCAAGGATCCTTCGGCTGGTGGTTATCATTCGAGATATTAACATAGTTTGTGAAAATTAAAAAGGGGAAAACTTGTTTTTCAAATTTTAAATCAATTTTCACTTAATATATTAATTTTCTTTACAAAATGGGAACAAACGGTCAGTGGGATCCAACCGCGTGGACTCAAACAACTTTGACTCCAAAATCATCAGCTACGCAATCATCAGCTACGCAATCTGGGTCAGATTTCAACAAAACTGCATGGATGCAGGCTATTGCCCCACCTCAAGCTGCAATGATAACTGCAAATCAATGGGCATTGGTCACAAATCAAAGCAGTAGCATTCAAGCAATGATGCAGAACGACAGTGAAACTGGTACAAGCACAAAACCACCAAAGCTAAATCACATCAATGATTGGGGATGGTGGAAGGAAAGGCTGAGAACTTATGTTCAGGGGCAAGGTAAAGATCTATGGATGTGCTTCTTTACTCCATTTGAAAATGATTTGGAAGTTGCAGGATCTAATCCAGAAACTTACAGCACTATGTCTGAAGATGATAAGAAGAAATTTGAGTTAGAAAAGAAAGCATTCATGATTCTCACACAAGCTCTTCACAGAGACATTTACCACCAGTTTGTTTATTGCACGACTACTAAAAGCTTGTGGGATATGCTCACGTTACGATGTGAAGGAAATGCTCAATCTAGAAAGATCAAGCAAGAATTACTGAAGAAAGAGTTTGAAGGATTCACGTGTATGGAGAATGAAACTTTGGCAGAGTTATCTACAAGGTTCCATCACTTGTTGAGCGAGATGTTTGCTTTTAGAGTCACTGCCACTCCACAAGAAATGGTGAAGAGATTCTCTGATAGCTTACCAGCAAAGTGGAGCAGTTATCTTGAAATTCTCAAAGAAAATGGTGTTCTAGACGCAATCACCGTTTATGAGCTAATTCAAAAATTGGAGAACAAGGATGTAGAAGAAAAGCTTAAGGCAAAAAGAACACTAACTCCTCAAAATCCAGAGATGTACTATGGGATTGCAGGAGGTATCAGTGGAGAAAAACCAGTCTCTCAACATGCGAAGCTTCAAACAGCCTTCATCTCAAACACCGGGCCTTCCACAACAAATCAGTTTGATCCTTCAGCATACACGATGTATTCAAGACCAGATTCTTCTTCTCTACAACAGGATGTGCAACCGGCTCCGCAATTCACACCACCGCCTTTCTTAGACCCAAGCAGAGCTCAGCAGCAACAACCGCAACAGCAGGGGTTTTATGGAAGTTCTTCAAACTTTCAAGCCACTTCCAATCCGAACACAGTCAGATTGGACACTTCCAACTTTTCCAAAGTCAGTGTCGAAATAGCCAAGGAGCATATGGAGATGTTGAATACCTTGGTTAGTGCTTATTGTGGGTTGGTCGCAGGTCAGATTGGGAATATCAATCTAACCAATGAAGATTATCAGCAAGTGGATAGAGAAGAGTTTGAAATGATGGATATCAAATGGGCTCTTGCTAGTGCGATTCGAAGAGCAAAGGAGTTTATGGAAAGGACGGGAAGAACCAACTTGAATAGCAACAACAACACCAAGTATGGTTTTGATAAGAATGTTGTCACTTGCTTCAATTGTGGTGAAAAGGGTCACTTCAAGCAGGAGTGTCAGAAGCCACCTAAGCAAGGAAATCAGAATCCCTTCAGGAATCAAGGACAGCCACAACAGCAGCCGAACAACAATTCTGACAGATCAATAGTTCCCGTTGGAGGAAATGCATCTGGATCCACAAACACTAACCCTCACAGAGGATTGGTTGTTCAAGCTGATGAAATCTGCAATTGGAACCTTCAGCTTGGAGAAGGAGGAAATGGTGGAACAGCATGTTATGCTAAAGTGATTGAGAAGGTAGTAGAACCCGTGTCTGCTGGTGAATCTTCAGAAGATGAAGACAGTTCTGGTTATAGTGGAAGCTCAGATGAAGAATCCTCCACTTCAGGCAATGATCATGTGGATGAGACATCAAGTGCGTCAGTCGATGCAGATATTGATGAGCTTTTGGAAGAATCTGCAGCAGGAACTGAAAGAAGATCTATTTTGGTGGATCAAGCTGCTTACTCTTCGTCTTCTCTCTATTCAGCCTTTATGGCTAATATCGACAGTTCATCAAGTCAGGTATGTGTCGATGAACCCACTGTAGTTAGTTGTGAAAATTGTGATAGTTTGAATGTTAAATATGCTGAAAAGGAAAGTCAGTTTGAAATCACACACAAACACAATCAAGAATTGATTGTAGATCTTTCTAAAGCAACTGAAGCTAACTTGTTTTTAACCAGAAATGAAAAGGAATTTAAAGCAACAATTGCGTCATTAAGACATGATGTTTCAGAATTACAAAAGGCTGTTTTGCGAAAACAACATGCTAACAATAATCTTATTGACACAATTGAGAAACAAATGGTAGAGTTGGCAACAACTCGATGTGAATGTGAGACAATTAAGCAGAAATTGGAAAGCTATTCCAATTCCCGCTATGTATTGGATCACATCATTGACGTTCAAAAGAAAAAGGGGGATACACAATGTATTGGATTCAAATCATGTCCTCCCCCAATGAATCACAATTACTCCAAATTGCCTGATGACGAGGATATGCCCCGTTTTGAACCTACTGTGCCACTCGATCTAGATGATTTTGCAGCAGGCCTCGGGTTCACAACTGGTACATCATCCTCGGGTCAATCAGAATCTGAATCTGAACCTGAATCTGAGAATGTGACAGATTCATCGTGTGTTAAGGAACAGAGTCCTCTCATTGTTGAGGATGCTGATTCTTCGGATGATGAATCTGAAGAAATTGTGAAACAACAGTCTAACTCGGTTACAACAGATATTCCAATCGAGAATCACATCCTGTGTGATCCACCAGTGAAACCGAGTAAGACTGAAATGTCAAAAACAATGGAGTCCCTTGTATCTAACTGTGAAGAGAATAACTTGTTGTACACGCTCAAAGGAGATAGCAAAATCTACTCTAATAAAGATTTTCCAATTAAAAATGTGAATCAAGATTTAATTGAGCAAATTTTTGAAGGATGCACTGATAAGTTTTTGGGAAACAAAAGTGGCAAAGTTACCGTCACTCAATGTGATCCAATTCCGTGTGAACAAATTAGAAAACAATACGGAAACCAAAAACTACCATTTGAGCGAAAACAACAAGTCAACTCCGGAAAGGGTAAGGTACAGGGAAAGAAGCCTCAGAACAAGAATGTTCAAGCACCTAAAGCTCAGCAACCTAAGACTGAACAACCAAAGGTTCAACAGCCTAAAGTTGAACAGTCTAAGGCTACTCAACCTAAGGCTGCACAACCTAAAATTCAACAATCAAAGGTTGAGCAACCTAAGGTTCAACAACAAAAGGTGCAAAACAAAAGAGCTCCTGTTAAGAAACGAGAACCGAAAATGAACTTTGTTGGATCCACGGGTTCAGACAAACTTGAAACATTTCAGGATAAATCTAACATTGATTTTATAAAACAAGTTAGAATTTTAAAACGAAATGATCAGAATAATTACACCCAACATACCAACGGATGTGATTTAGGTCCAAGCACATCTAGATCACAAAGTTCATGGTCTGGTTCTTCGTCTGGTCATCAACGTGTTTCTCCGAAGTTTGTAGAGCGGAGAACATGCTTTGAATGTGGGACAGTTGGGCATATTGTAAGATATTGCCCACACGTGCAAAAGCTGAAGTCAAAAACGAGTGCTCCCCAAGAAATCGATTACCGAAAACGATCAGTTTCCCCGAAACAAGACCCACGTGTCTTGAAAGAAAGGGAAAAGAAGTTAAAACAAACGAATCAAAAGGTAATTGAAAATGCCTTAAAATCAGAGGTCAAAGAAGAAAAACCTGTACAAGCAAAATCTGAAACTGTAAAACCAGTAAATGCTAAAACAATAAATTCAAATACTGGTAAAGGACAAACAGCTTGGAAGAAAAACCAGGTAATTCAATCAGGGGGAACACCACAGGTTCTGTTTCCTAATCATCAAGTAATTGAAATCACTTTCCTTGATGATCAAGGACGACCCAAGTCCACAAAGGCTTGGGTCCCCCTCGCAAACTGATAAGTTAATTGCATGTGCAGGCGGCTCCAGGAGGAACTATTAATAGTCTTTGGATTGTTGATAGTGGGGCTTCCAGGCACATGACGGGCGACTATCGTCTTCTTTTTGATGTGCGAAGTATAAGAGGAGGATATGTTGCGTTTGCTGGAGACAAAGGAGGGTATATCACCGGCGAGGGAATGATCTCAAATGGAGTTGTGAGTTTCGACAAAATCAATTATGTGCAACAGCTGGATCACAATCTCCTGAGTGTTTCTCAGATCTGCGACAAGAAGTTCACCGTGCATTTTGATGATGCCGGTTGTTATGTGCTGAAGCCAGGATTCAAGATTCCCGAAGAATGGATTCTCTTATCAGCACCAAGAGTTAATGATTTGTATGTCCTTGATATGAGCCAAGCAATAACCAAGTCCAAACAAGTTACTTGCTTTATTTCAAAAGCCACTGAAAAGGAGACGATCTCTTGGCACAGACGGATGGGTCATATTCACCTCAGAAAAATGAATCACCTTGTCAAAAACAATCTGGTGAGAGGTGTCAATGTGAAAAATTTTCAACTTCAAGATGTCTGTGTGCCGTGTCAGAAAGGGAAGCAGATCAAGAAATCACATCCATTGAAGAAGGTTAACACTGTAAACATGCCACTCGAACGTCTGCATATGGATCTTTTCGGCCCAGTCAAACACAAGAGTGTGCACGGGGAAGTTTTCTGCTTGGTAGTCACTGATGACTATTCAAGATTTTCATGGGTTGATTTCATGGTCCACAAGAGCGAGACTCCAGAAATTCTAAAGAATTTGATCACCTTGTTGGAAAATCTCTATAATCTAAAGGTGAGGCGAATTCGAAGCGACAACGGAACCGAGTTCAAAAACAGGGTTATGGATGAATTTTGCGCTGCAAAAGGAATCCTTCATGAATACAGCTCTCGGTACACGCCACAACAAAACGGAGTCGCTGAAAGAAAGAACAGAACCTTAATTGAGACTGCAAGAACCATGTTGGTTGAGTCTCAGCTTCCAGTTCGATTCTGGACTGAAGCTGTTGCCTCGGCTTGCTACACGTTAAACAGGGTTCTCACAGTGAAAAGACATGGCAAAACGTGCTTCGAACTCCTACACAAGAAGACTCCGGACTTGGAATATCTAGAACCTTTTGGTGCACCATGTACCATGATTGAGCCTGACGGGAAGTTTGGTGCCAAAGCTATCGAAGGTTACTTCCTTGGGTATGTTACTCCTAATCTGCGAGTATGGAACCTAACTACCAAGAAGATTGAAGAGTGGGGTGAAGTAAGAGTTCAAAGATATTCTAATCCACCGAAGCCTTCTGGAGATCCATGGATGTTCGATTATGATGGTCTTTTCGACTCATTCAATCTGCCGACATTTGATGATGACAATGCAATTGCTCAAATGTTGTCTGAAAGCGAGAATGCGACTGACTCTCAGTTAGCTCGCCCAATCATTGTTGACTCACAAGCATCTTCTTCTGTCAACAATCTCGCTTCAAATGAGGTGTTTAATGATGCTGTCGACTATAATTTGTCATCGGAAGATGAAGAGTATGTTGATGCAAATGATGGTGAAGCACGAGGTCCGGTTCAAGGTACTTCAGAAGCAACGGATCCAGTGTCTGCGCCAATTGTCCAAGAAGAAAATGCATCATCTTCTACAACTCAACAGCTTCAGAATGATATCGGGAATTTAAATATCAATAACTTGAGGACCAATGTTGAAATTCCTCTAGTTCCTGAAACCCGAATTCATAACATTCATCCTCAGCAGAATATTATAGGTGATGTTCTCAGTGGTGTAAGGACAAGAAATCAAATCAGAAATAACGAAAATGCTGGCTTGTATGCTGAGATACTAGAATCGGGACAACAAAATGATTGGTCTTTCGCCTGCTATGTTAGCCAAGAAGAGCCTAGATCTTGGAAGGAGGCATTGAAAGATGATTCCTGGGTGGAAGCCATGCAAGAAGAACTTCAGCAGTTCGAGAAGTTGGGCGTATGGAAATTGGTTGATAGGCCCGACAACTACAAGAAGATCGGAACTCGTTGGGTGTTTAAGTGCAAGAAGGACGACCGTGGAATTGTTGTCCGAAACAAAGCAAGGTTAGTTGTTCAAGGCTTCAGTCAGATAGAAGGTATTGACTACAATGAAGTGTATGCTCCTGTTGCACGTCTGGAGGCTATTAGAATCTTTCTAGCCTACGCATCCTTCAAGAAATTCAAGGTGTACCAGATGGATGTTAAAAGTGCATTTCTTCACGGAGTAGTCGAAGAGGAAGTATATGTCGAGCAACCACCGGGGTTTGAAGATCCATTACATCCTGACAGAGTTTTGCTACTTAACAAAGCGTTATATGGTCTTCATCAAGCACCTCGAGCCTGGTATGAGACACTGTCTACCTACCTGCTGAACAACGGGTTTAGACGGGGTTTGATCGATTGTACCCTCTTCATCAAAGAAAAAGGTGAAGATCTTCTGTTGGTACAGGTATACGTCGATGACATTATCTTTGGTTCTACCGATGATAATTTATGCAAGGAATTTGAGAAGGTGATGCAAGATCGATTCGAGATGAGTGCGATGGGTGAAATGACGTTCTTCTTGGGTTTGCAAGTTAATCAGTCTGAATCTGGAATTTTTATCCATCAAACCAAGTATGTCGGAGACATCTTGAGCCGGTTCCAGATGTCCGATTCGAAGCCAATTTCTACTCCTCTTCCGCAGAATCACGGGATTACTCCGGATGAAAAAGGGGATGCTGTGGACTCTTCACTTTATCGTGCTATGATTGGATCTTTAATGTATCTCACCGCATCAAGACCCGACATTATGTATCCAACATGTCTTCTCGCTAGATACCAAGCGAATCCGAAGGTCTCTCACTATGCTGCTGTCAAAAGGATTTTTCGTTATCTGAAGGGTTGCCCTGACACCGGGTTATGGTACCCTAAGGATGATAACTTCGATCTCAAGGCTTACAGTGATTCTGATTTCGGCGGCTGCAAGAAAGATGGCAAATCAACTACAGCAGGATGTCAGTTCTTAGGCAATCGCCTAGTCACTTGGCAGTGCAAGAAGCAGACATGTGTGGCTACGTCTACATGTGAAGCGGAATACATTGCTGCGTCTAGTTGCTGCTCCCAGGTTCTATGGATCCAACAACAGATGCGGGACTACGGTTTTGAATTCCTAACTACTCCTATTTTTGTTGATAATGAAGCTGCTTTACAGATCACTAGAAATCCTGTACAGCACTCAAAAACGAAGCACATCGATATTAAATATCACTTCATACGTGATTGCTTTGAAAAGAGACTTATCGATGTGGTTCACATTCATACCGATCACCAACGTGCCGACCTTTTTACCAAAGCATTTGATAAATCAAGATTCGATTATTTACTTTTGGTAAACGGCATAAAGGTGAAGCAAGAGTAACCGACATCGGAAAATCATTTTTGTAAATTTTTTTTTTCTTAAAAAAAAAAAAATGTCTTTATCTTCTTTGTTTTTAAATTTTAGGGGGAGAAAAATTCAAAAACATTGAAAAACCGCAAAAATACAAAAATATGTCTTTACTTTATTTACTTTCTGCATTTAAGGGGGAGAAAATTCAGAAAAACACAAAAACAATAGAAAAACAAAAATGAGTTTCTTGGCAAGATAAGAGAAAATGATATTACATCAGAGGTCGGTCGAAACATGTTTCTAGAAATCAAAAGAAAAGAAAAAGATAAGTAGCTCTACTAATGATGTACCGGTAGACTCACGATCATTTTAAAGTGTGCAGGAGATATAAACATAACGAACTGAAAACCGCGTGGGAACCGCTCATTGGCATATGGTCTTGGTACCGAAATTTCGTTTGATAGATTGCCGAGGTTCTGAGATATTTGGGGTTTATGCTGTTTATCATCTGGGTATCATGGTTGTATCTTTTACCGAAAAAAACGGGGACGCAAGTCTAGATCTTCCATGATACCATACATACGTGTACATATTGCATTCGACCTCAATAAGTGATAAACAATCACATGTCCAAACAAATAAGTGATAAAATATCACATTTATCCGGGAGTCAAGTTCGTCTCTCTGCTGTACGAAAGTACTGACCTGTTCACGGACTTGCTCCTGTGCCCTCATGCATATGAAAATCAAGTTCCTCATCAATAAGTGATTCTATCACATAGGGCTTGTTTTCAAATCAAATAAGTGACTTGTTCACATTTTATATACGTTAAAAACGGATGATAAATGGTATACTCCCCAGTAAGATGAACTCTCGTGCATACCTTGATACGGGAATGTGTCGTGAGTGGATGAACACCGGTCGGTAAGTATAAATCATACCTTAAATGTATCTCAATGCATTATGATTACACTTGATCGCTGAGTTTAAGTGGATAACAATATCGGTAATTGTGGTAGAATACTTATTCACTTCTGTAAAAGAATATTAAAAGGAAATGTGTTTTGACAAAAGACCGCCAACTGATATGATTCTCTTCGCCAGAAACTCGCAAAAATATTGTTGTGTTTGTACATATTTATTTATTGCTTAACTTTAGTGCTTAACTTTTATTGTCTTTTAAACAGTTTTTATCGTTTGGTGCATATCAGCACGACATTAGCGGTGATGTCGTTTGATAACATTCAAAGGATTCTAAAATTGTTGTCTTTTATTGTTGTCTTTTATTTTATCAAAATCCAAAATCCAAAAAGATTTTCAATTTAATCTTATTTTTGATTAACCGATGTTGGTACTCGATCTGATATCTGGCAAGCCGAAATACTTCATAAAACTGACCTTTGCAGAACTTCATAACGGACAATTTTTCAAAATGGTCAATTCTGAAAACCTCTAAATTTTTGAAGGGCTTAAATTGAAAATTCCCAAAATCCAAAGTGTTGGTGAAAATCTGATCCTTCGAGGAAGCAATGGCTCTCGAAAGATCAGATAGTCAATGAAAGTCAATCATCTCAGTCGAAAGATGAATTGGTCAACGAAGGATTTGACCAATTTGATCTTTCGAGCTGATCAGACCTTTTTGAAAGATGGATAAGGTCGAAAGATATCCTTCGAGGATTCCCACAAATATCCTTCAAATATCTGGTATCTTTCGATCCAGATAGGGATCCTTCGACCCAAAGCTGATCTTTCGAAACACCTTTTCATCTTTCGAAAGGTCATCTATCCTTCGAGGCGGTTCATATTTCGAGGTCAGGGTATAAAAAGGGGGTCTTCTTCTTCATTTCACCATAACTGTTCAACTTCACTATTTCAAAAACGTCCGATCCTACCGAAACTCTGCCAAAATTGAAACAAAAAGTTAGATTATCAGGATTTCATCTACAATCTCGGTAGGATAACCCTAATACACTTTTCAAACAACAACATAAACATTTCATTTGATCATGTATTTTTATGCAATGTGAATATGTTAGTTGCAGGTTTTGATGTTTATAATGTTGTGTCTCGACTAATGTTTGGTGTTTCCGAGTCCTTGTCTTGATCTTTTGATGGTCTGAAAGCGTTTGTGTGTTTTTGTTTAATCGGTATATGTGTATGTGTTTGTATCCGGGTTGGGGTTTTGTGTTCGGGGTTGGGTTTGATATTGTTATGTCTGTTTTAAGTGTCTTGTTAGTAATGTTTTAAATGGTTTGATGTTTGATGTTCCTAAATGTTTTGAAACCACTTAAAATCAACACCACACTTAAAACAGTTAAAACTGCCACCAGAAAATATTCCGATGAACAGTGTCGCCGGAAATCAACACGAAGGATGTTGATTCTCAACCTCGAAAGATGTGTTGCAAAATATCTTTCGAATTGAGACTCGAAAGATGTTAAGTTTCTCGAAAGATTCATCCTTCGATTGGTCAGACCTTTCGAATGATCAAGATATCTTTCAAATTCTTGATTCTTCGAAAGATGATCCTTCGATAAGGAATTTCATCCTTCGAGGAAAGTAACATCTTTCGAACAGTCTGTCATCCTTCGAGCCATGTTTCAATCCTTCGATGGCTAAATGGCATCCTTCGAGGATTCAACACTTAGAATTTTTCCTAGAAATTGAAATTTTTCCTAAGTGTGGAATTCTTGTTGACTGTTGACTGTTTCTCATTACGTGTCCATGTTTTCATGAACAGAAATGGCACCGAAAGAAAAGAAAGAACGGGCAAAACCAACCAAGAAAGAAAAGTCGGAAGTAGAATCTATGTCGGAGCCACGACACAACATGGCCGCGTATCTGCAACCGGAAGGCAAAATCAGTCCGGAATTCACGGGAATAATGGAGTATCTTCATCGCACTCGTATCAACTATGCAATCACTACACAGCACACTGCTTATCAGTCTCATATCAAGGAGTTCTGGAATTCGGCTGTGGTTGAAACAGTGGATAACAAGGAAGTGATTAGTGGATCAGTTGCTGAGAAACCCGTGGTGATTACAGAAAACACTATCAGAGCACGTCTGCAACTAGGAGATCAACCAGAAGATTCTACTTCTATTGATTTACAATGTCAGCGGGGCTTGCTGATGAGGCTACGGTACAGCGATAACGTTCTTGCAAATCAGATCAACAAAAAGTTTATGCCGCTTCGATACAAGCTCTTATTGCATATCCTTATTCACTGCCTGAGCAACAAACGATCTGGATATGATCTGTCGCCGATTGATTTAACAGGATTGTTTACGGCTTTGATTCTGAACAAGCCTTTCAACATATCACGTTATATTTTCGACAATCTGAAAGAAAATGCTCGAAGGCCACTCCCGTCAGCAACTCAACGAACATCTACCAAGTTTTGGCTATATCCTAGATTCCTGCAGATGATGATTGATGATCAGATTCCTGATCTTCCTAAAGCTGAAGCAGATGTTCTACCTGTCAATCCGATGAATGAGCGTACACTGCTGATTTTCAAATCCATGTCCAACTATAAGGAATCGGATCCAATTAGAAAGCTTATTGGTCATCTCGATGTTCCGGCCTACGAGGCACCGCAGAACAACAAATGGCGTCGAGATGCGAGTGATTCTGATGATGAAGAGCCAAGGTTAATCGCTTTGGCTACCACGCAGCTCGGGGCTAAGCATGGTATTAAAGCATCGAGCAGGAAGTCTGCTGGCAGTTCAAGTGTTGCAGCACATGTTGAAGTCGATGTGAATGTTGCTGCAGAAGAAGTTCAGGGAGTGTTTGTCGATCCTGATGCTCGTGTTAGTGCAGGTGGAGCTGGTGATCCTGCTAGTCACTCAGGTAATGTTGCGGCTGACAGAGGTAAAAGTAAGGTGGACGAGCCAAGGAAGTTGGCAGATGAAAGCAGTTCGTCTTCTGATGCTGAAGGAGGTGCTGGTAATGATGATTCGTCTTCTGAGGATGATAATCCTCCTCCTCCAGGGATGCGTAAGGCTTATGATCAGCGAGGGAATTTTCGTGGTTTTGAACGTATTGAGAAACCTGTGAATGTTGCAGAATCTGATAAAGACGATGATTATATTCCTGCTGCTCCTGGTTTACTTAGAAGGAAGAGGCAAGCAAGAAGAGAGGGTACTCGTACTTCTAAGAGATCAAGGGGCGGATCAAAGCCAACAGGTGAAACGGTTGGTGATGTCACTACACCTGATCCGATTCAGCATTCATCGCCTCCGGAGCAACAGCTGCCTCCTATCAGTGAACAATTAACTACATCAGAGATGCTGGATCTGATCTCTTCTCCACAGACGTCTTCTGGGGCACGCACGGCGCCTGTTGATCAACAGCCGCCTGCAACCCCCGTCTCAGGTACACATCCCCGTCCTCCTCTTGTTATTCCTGGTCCAACAGGTACTTCTGGTCCATCTGGCCAGACTGGTTTCTCAGGTCCTGAGCCCTCACGGCCTACTCTAGCAGAAACATTATCTGTGTTGTCTGATGCTGAGAAAATTCAATTCCTGATTGAACAAGTCAGTGAACTGGGTACCTTAGTCGGTCGGAATACAAGAAAGATTGAAGAATACCGTATACAGCGAACACATGATGCTGAGGCACACAACAAGCTGGTCTCACTTGTTAGTGCTCAGAATGTCAAGATAAGAGAACAGGCTCAAGAGATAGAAAGACTGAAAGAAGCTAATAAGGCTTGTGATAGAGAGGTTGAGATAATGAAGAAGCATAGTACTGTGCTAGAACGTGAGGCAACAACGTTAAAACAGAAGCATGAAGAGCTGTCCGATCGCTATAAGAATCGTGATGATAGATTAATGGAAGCCTTCAAGCCTGTTCAAGCGAACTTTAAGAGATTTGATCACAAAGTTGTTACAATTTGGAATGAACGGTGCAAAGCTTTGGGCATCGCTCCTTCAAGGCGTGGCGATGATAAGGATGATGATGCAGCAAATCCTGATCAACCAGCTGCCACAGGTTCCGGTGCAACTGCATCTGGTGCTGCAGGTGGGTCTGGTACATCTCAAGATGCTCCTTCTGCTCCTCCAACAGCTACTGGTCCTTCTGAGCAAACTGAAACATTGGAAGCTTCAGCAGTTTTTGAACATATTAGTCTTGAGCCGGAAGCATTCACCGATCTCCCTGAATCCTCAACTGTTCAACAGTATCATCCAGTCACGGGTGAACTATTAGAAGAGGGAGAACATGTTACTGAGATGTCTGATGAATGTGTGTTAGCTCTAACAGCAATGGATGAAGTTGATGTGACCACGATTGATGCTACTCCGTTAGTTCCGGACGAAACCGATTTCTCTACGATTGAAGAAATCTTCATCGGTTCGGATCCGGAACGTCCCGTTTATGTTAGTCAAGATAATGTGGAGCTTAATTCGCTTGATGATGATTTTGTGGAAGCAAAGACAGCAGAATCTTCTAATCTTTCTTCAGATTCTCCTTCAGTTCAAGAAAACCGTGAGAAGACCGTGAATGAATGGCGAGCGGATTTCCTAGCTAGGAATCCTCCTCCGCTCCCTCCGTTGGATCAGGCCAACTACATGATTCTGGAAAGGAATCCGGCTAGGGGTCGTATTATCAGCTGGATGTTCATCAAGGAGCTTCATTGCATGGTTGTGAAGCGAGAATGCGGCCTTCAGTACTTCAGGTCTCTTCTCAGCATTCTTTCACTTCCTTATTATGATGTTGCGGTTTTGGCTCAGCTGGAAGTTATTAATCGAGTCAAAGACAAGATGGTGGATTTGTTTGCGAAGAAGATCAGATTGGAACGAAGAAAAGGTTGGAAGGACCCTCTATACAAGCCGCAGTTTCCTCGATACGAGCCAATCAGGTTCACGCTTGATCCAGAGACAAATACTGCTCGTTATCGATTGGTTTATGATCCTCCAAAGTTGATGAAGAAGATACCATTGTTGAAGATGAAGACAGACTTTCTGGGAAACTTTCGTTGCTGGGTTTATGATGCAGATACTGGAGAAGCGGTGATCTTATTCCGAGACAGTCAGGAGAACTTTCGAATGATAGATCCAATGTGGATTACTAACATGTCCAGGTCGGATATTATTGTTCTTAAGGATCACGAGATCAACTACTTGGTTAGAGATCGTGAACAAGCAATGAAGTTTCAGAAGATGGCCCGATATTGCTTCAACCTACTTGTGAATGCGGGAAGTGCATGGTCTACGCATCACTTAACGGTTGAAAGGACGTCAGAGACTTGAAGACACGAAGATCGAGACAAAGCTACAGCCAAGGGGGAGTTTGTTGGTGCACTTGTGTCTGTACTTTGTCTGTATTTTGTTATGATATAAAACGATGTCTTTTGTTAGTCTTGTTACGTCTTAGATGTGTTATTATGTGTGCTTAATGTAAGTTTGACCAGTCAACCATCCTCCTGGTTTGACTTGGTCAAACAGTTAGAAAAAAGTTTGTAAGTTGTGTGGGTCGAAGGATGAGTCATCGAAGGATTGTTTATATCCTTCGATGAGCTCGAAGGATAACCTTCGATGGATATAGATGGACCTCGAAGGATGTCAATCCTTCGAGGTATATGTGGATCCTTCGATAGGTTTTATCTCGATAGATGATCTTTCGATCAGTCTAATTGATCCTTCGACCAGACGACCTGTGTTGGATATATATACTGATGTAATGTGTTCACTTCAAGTGTGAGTGAGCTTAGTCTTGTAGAGAGCGTATTTTCAGTTTGGTCAAGGGCTGTAACCGTGTCCACTGAAATACAAGAGAAAACTTTGATATCTTGTGTCTACCTTTCTCTTTGTAGCTTGTGTTCTCATTATAAACTACCGGTTTGCATTCTAGCTTGGATTCCGCACTTGCTAGTGTGTTAGACTTAACAAGGATAAGGTTTAACCTCAACCTCCGAGGGACCTACATAAACAAAACCTTGCGCGGCTGCGCAGCGGTTCTAAACAGGATTTAGAAGAAAACAGTCTTCGATAACCATGCGCCAGAGAAAAAGAGAGACAAACATTCAACTAACACCCTTGAGCGGGCTTGCGCAAGGGCACAGTTAGGCTTGAAGAGTAAACCTCAACATCTCCGCACGCCTGAATTCAAGACTTTAACAAAAGGAATCTTTCTGTTACAACAGAATGGACACGTAGCAAAGGCATATGGGTTTACAGCTGTAGATCATCTAGAAGGACTTAAATGCTCATCATGCATGGCCATTCGGTTACATCTGACTGTGACATGGCATAATCGTGGACGCCCATCTAAATCACGATGATGGCACTCACTTGAAGGAAGATCTACACAAAACCACTTTCCACGTGGCATCTCCCCAGCCGTTGATCAAGCTCACAATCCGTGTGCATGGATGTGAAGTCAACTATTAACGGAAAGTAGAATAAACACTAAACAGAAAAGTGCTTTCCATCACTCTCTCCATTACACCATTTTCCCGCCAAAATCTGGTTATAAATAAGGTACTACAGGTATGATCTCACAAGTTACTCCACTTACTCTCATTTTTACTTCATCTTCTTCCTCGAGATCATTGTACTTATTCTCACGCTGGAGGGTGGTCACGGAGAAAACCCCTATTCTCCCTGTGGCGAGTCTAACGGCTTTCTGTTTTGCAGTGATCACTGGAGAGGGAAGCTAGCTAACCACCGAATCGACGAGAGGATTAACCCTTTTATGCAGAGACAAAACCCCTGATCTGATTGACTCTGGTCCAACTAGATGCTTGTTTCTTCATTGGCGCCCACCGATTCTTCTATTTTCATTTTCATTTTCTCGATCGATTCATTCCTTCCCTTCTATTTTCAATGGCAGAAGTTCTGACAAATTACCCACCAAGTCCTCGATCTGAGAGCAGGGACACTTCAGCTCATGCTTCTCATGTCGACGGAATAGTGAGGAAATCGTTTAGCAACGACGATATTTATCACGAGGTACACAGTCCTGTTACGTCAGAAGTCCAATCCAGAACTCAGAGTAGTCTAGATCTACCTCTGAAAGAAACTCCGATTTATTGGTTTGTCAAATTTCAAAATGCCGTGAACACAAATTTTGCACAACCTTGTAAATCAATGGTTAGAATAGGGACACAGGCACAAGAACCTGCTACTCAGGTGCAAACCACAAACACACCCCGAGTTTCCTGTTACAATTCTCATCAATTGTGCCGCCCGGAGACACGAAAGTGTACTCTCAGTCTAGCACCAGATCTGGATATCAGGAATCTCCAGGAAAACAAAATTCTCAGAAGCAATCCAATCATACAGAGTTGGGCCCAAACTGCAGTGGGAGACCCAGCTCAATGACGAAAAATATCTAAAGACGCTCAGTCACACGATGCAAAACGTGGAAGACATCCACATCAACCCAAGTAATAGTAGAGCAAACATACATGGTGTAAGGTGGACCATCGCGTAAATATAACAACAAACGAAGCCACAATCAACACTGGCATGAATAACAACTAATTTTCCCTGTCGTACCAGGATGTCCTCAAGAAGAACGGCCGGTCATCATAACTGGTATCTTCGGTCATTATCGTACTGATTACATGTCCATTGATCCGGGTAGTTCTATGGATATTATTTAAGAACAGTGTTTCAAGCAGTTAGTGTGATAACCCGAGTTTTCAAGGTCTTTCCTCGACACGTTATTTCTTTCACAATTATGGTTGCATAACTTGTTTGCTTTGTAATTGTACACGTTTGATTATATGTTTGAGATATTGTGTTATTTGTTAATATATGATTAATGTGATTAGGATGTTTGGTTTTATAAACTTTTGCACTGTTTGCAATCAAAACCATACTCAATGAAACTTAGGTGTTTCACCACAAACCATCTCTACGAAACATTGGGAGTTTCGCCATCTCTCACTCGACGAAACCTAGAGGTTTCGTCATGTGCATATCGACGAAACTTAGGAGTTTAGCCAGTTGGGCCCGCGGCCCAAGCAAGGCCCAGTTATGAGTCGGTCATGTTACCCAGTTTCTTTATATATTCACATAACCGTATGATAGCGAAACCCTAACCTCTCTTCCCTTGAAACCCGACGGCAACCATCATCTCTCTCGAATTCTTGCTAGTCTCATCTTGCAACCGGTTAGTATGTGCTTAGATTTCCCGACTTAATTTGCTTGATTCCTTGTTAATGATTGTTATGGTGCTTTTGTGAGTATAGGACCTTGTTAGATACTGGATTACCAGATTGTGTTGATTAGGGTTTGAATGTTTCCTGAATTTTACATATTATTATCGGTTGTTCATGTTTGACGGAAAGCTCGCATAGGATCTGATCAAAATGTTTAAATCATAATCATACGATGATTCTTAATAGTAAGGAACCAGTAGATCTAAGTGGTCATCAATTATAAGTATGTTATGATTGTGGGAATTATATGAAAGCTTGTAAATTGTTATGCATAGGGTGCAAGTTTAATGTATGATGAATTACTGTAATACTGTGTGAGCATGATAATACATAACTAGGATACATGATCATCGCTGAATCTGTTGTTAGATCTGTTGAGTATTGATGAAAATAATAACTTACGGCTGAATGAAAGAGAAGATAACTGTTTGGCTAGGGTTGTGACGAAACACTAGAGACTTTCGCCACACCTCGTCTCGGTGAAACTCTGGATGTTTCGCCATCTTGTGTCTCGATGAAACATTAGATGTTTCGCCACCATGTATGTCGACGAAACACTATAGGTTTCGTCACCTGGCATCTCGACGAAACTCTATAAGTTTCGCCGTATGAAGTTTCGCCGCCGTGTGTGCAGTCATAACAGACTGTAAGTTAGAACACTTAAGATAATAAATAACTATGTTGTTATTGATGATAGTGAAGACTGGTTTTTGCATGAACTTGAATGACTGTTAAGATGTTCGAATGCACACTGTGATTGTATGTTATACGTGAACTTTATGGATGTAAACTGATTTCGTATGTATGCATACTATTGGCTTTGACTGATTAACTGTGAACAAGTAGATTAACAAACCAAGAAAACCAAGGTGAGTTCACACTTTCTACAAGGCATGGGATTCCCGGTGGTTGGGAATGGGTAAAGAATTTAATCGAAAACTGCGTGACCTCCTGGTTTGGAACACGTACTGTGACAACCCCCACTAAACCAGGTATCCGTACGACTTAATTAATAATTAATTACTGTGCTTGCTTGAACTTGTGAATAAACTGCTACGTGAATACTGATACATGTACTTACTTGCATCATACTTTACTTGCTGTCACTACATTATTTACATGACTGAACCTTAGTGACAAACATGATGCACAAAAAGCACAGTAGCACTATAACGGATAACCTATTAAACATGCTGATAAAGCCAGCATCAGGCAAACACTGCCTCTAAGGCCTATAAGAGCCTGAAATATTTTGCTACACTAGTGGTGAGTGTAGGGGTATAAGGGTTGTAGAACTGCGTCTCTAGGAATAAGTTACAATGACTGGATGTGCCTAAAACGTACTCTAAGTACAAAACTCAGCACTTTACATAACAATTAAGCTTTTAGCTAACTAATAAAGTGCCAAAACATGAGAAAAATATTACTAGACACTTTCCAAAGTGTCAGAAATAAGTTGTGTCACTAAAAAGGGTATTAACGACACTTTAAAGCTTTGTTAAGCACTTTAACGGATTACTATCCAACCGAACAACCGGACTATACCCGGAACATGAAAATATTGTTATTTTCATTATTTATCTTTTTCTGAGCCAGTTAGGGTCCCTGAATACCCTAACACCCATTGTAACGTGTGACACACAACTAACCGAGTTAGCACTTAACTAACTTACTTAACCTAACTATTATACTTAGCATCTAGTTGGAATCGGACTAGACCCCCCCCCCCTCTAACCGTCCCCAACTAAGGGGGGACACACTTGTACCCTTGTTGATTATTTTAATCAATTGTGTTTAATATCTAAATGACATAGAAACCATTGGATAATACTCTTGTTAATTGTCTATATGTAACTTGGTATTGCACATATGATCATTACACAACTCAACACCACTCCACAACTCTCTCTTTCTCTCCTAGAGCTTACGGCCGAACACCCCACCCCCCATACATCCATTTTCGGTTTTGATCTTCACATTCCAAGCATCTACAAGTGTTAAGGGTCGCATATTAAGAAGCTTGGTGCAATCGGAAGGCGAAGGACCTCTCTACTTTGCTTTTATCCACGCGTTTTTTCGCATAGATTCTTCCCTAGCCTCGAGCTAGTGGTATGTTGCTTTAATCACCTTCTTGAACTATTCTAAAGTGGTTAAAATGATTTGTAACGGTTAAAACTCGTTAACATACAAGATGATACACAAAAGTCTACTTAAAACACATATATTGATGGTTAAAAGCTTATAAGTTGTGTAAAACTTGTAGTATTTGAATTGTGTGATTATTTGGACCCGATCTATGTTGTGGTAGCTCGGATCATCATTTAACCCGGTTTAGTCATGATCTTGGATTATGACATAAAGCTTGTTTAAGTGTAACAAGGGTTAGAAGATGAAACTCTACCACACACATATCATGAACTTGTGTAAAAGTGTTTTAGTTTGTACAATAGTGTTTAAAACTAGTAGATCTACGGATCTACGGGTGGTATTTTCAAAGGACCACGCGTCAAAGAAATCATGTTTTCTAAAAATGGATCTTACACTAACACGAATGGTTTTTAGAACACACAAGTGTGTAAACACATGTGTAACACAAAGTTTCGACAAAATAACTATTTTTGTAAAAGTTGACGAGAAGTTGTAAAGACGGAACTTCCATAAAAACGAGGTTTTTACACAATCGGATAGTTTTATATAAAGATCCACTAAAAGTAATGAGATTTACTTCACAGTTTGGATAAATCACAAGTTCATGAAATTTATGCGATTTATATACATATTTTGACTAGTTTGTGATTTGAACATTGTTTTGGTTGAATGAGAAAATTGTTGGTTGATTTGTAAAAGAAAATGATACGCTTGAAAGCGTGGCCACCTCCAGTTACAGAGGAAACTCTGGCGAAATTTTTCCAAAAGCCTAACACTTAGAAATATTTTCACTATAAGTGTTAGAAATACATTTTGACTTGTTTTCAAAATATAAGTTTCGCCACGACCATATTTACAAAACATCGGAGGTGGGATTTCACAAAATAAAACGTGATACATATATATATTTAGTATATATTTTTCACAACATCACTTGTATAAGTGTTTATGATTATTTTGTGAACTACATAAATATTATTTTTAGAGTAAAAATAATATTACTAAGTATTATTTTGGGAAAATCACATGTATTAAAATATAATATTTTTGAGAAGAATATTTATATTTTGGGAGATAAGAATAAAATATATTAAGTGAGACTTAATAGTGTAATCCGAATTATACGAACGCACATGTATCGAATCCCCCATCCTTGGGAAGGAAGAATAACTACCAAGTATATACAGAACGTAAACACGAAATAGTTGCCTAACTATTTCCCAAAAACTTAAACCATAAAGCTAAGGCACGGCCGTCCGTCTAATAGAGTTAGCATGTGTAGGTCGTCATTCAGCTGATCGATTTGGAGGCATACTTGGTAGAGACGCACCACTGTGAGTTCATGTCCCCCTTTTCTCTAACTGTTTTCAGTTTTCTTAACTGCGGGGGTGAAATACATGTTACTTTGATTACAAGTACTTTATACACGGTATGGTTAGCGTAAGGAGGTTTACTACTTAGATCATGTGAGTGGGTAGGAGCAACATGAGGCCATTAGTCCTCATGGCGGGACCGAGGGACACGAGCGGTAGATCTATCTGGGTGTAGCGAGCCCAGCCCCAGGCCAAACTAGAAACGGACCTTGGGGTGACTTTGTCCACATACTAATGCCGTGGCGAAATCTGCTAGGTTTGAGTCTCCCTATTTGCACTTCACATATATCAGTGGCCTTGCAAACCATTGGTGATCTCAATTCCCTTATTGGCTACATACCAAGACTATTTTTATACTCACAACGGTTTACTTACTCACTTACACATGAACTCGCTCAACATTATTGTTGATTTTTCAACTTACATGTATTTCAGGAAATTAAAGATCTGGCGCGGTATGTTATGTTTTCCCGCTGCATAAGGGTTCCGAGGTCATCCGGGTTTAGGAAATGTGACTTTTTCCTGGATGAGTCACAAATCTTAAACTGCGTTTATTTCATGTTGATGTTTACGTTTTTCAAGACAATGTTTTATGTTATGAGGTTGTAAGTCCCTAAGACAATGGTATGTTACTCTGGTTTTAAAACTTAATTAAATGGATGATCTTGCATGATTTTATTTCATATAGCTTGGTTATGGTTAAGCTATGGTATTAAGAAGACACACCAAATTAACCACGCTTCCGCAAAGCCAGGGTGTGACAGCTTGGTATCAGAGCTCTGATCATAGCGAACTAGGATTCTTTCTCGAGTCTAGACTATGATCACTAGGGCTCTCACGAAAACATTTTTACTGCATACCACTTAAGTCCAGATCTAAAACTTTTTACAAACAAATGTTGAGCACATTTTATTCATTATTTATAGGCTCAGTCTAGAAAGGCTGAGGCTCGGTCTGAGAGGCCGAGGCTCGGTCTGAGAGGCCGAGGCTCGGTCTGAGAGATCGAGGTAGTTGGTTAGTTGGACTAGGAAGAGTAGGCTCAGTCTTGGAGGCTGAGGCTCAGTATTGGAGACCAAGGCTCGGTCTGAGAGATCGAGGTAGTTGGCTAGTTGGACTAGGAAGAGTAGGCTCAGTCTTGGAGGCTGAGGCTCGGTATTGGAGACCAAGGCTCGATCTAAGAGGTCGAGGTAGATGATAGAGCAGTCTTAGAGACTGGGAAGAATTTGGCTAGTGGGACTAGGAGAATTATTTGATTGACTAACATGTTTATATGATTATATGATTGATTATTATACGTTTATGTGTTTGTGTTACAAACGTCATGCTTTCATCATGTACTAGAAAGATGGACACTACGAATCCCATGGCCATAGTATCAGACGACATAGTTTCATCGAAGCACGAGGTGTACATTTCCGATACTACCGGCACAGACAATGACGACTTTCAGCCCTTTTGCGCTGCCTGAAGTCGTAGCAGAGCCTACTGATGGCCATCTTGTTGGGAATTTGCCCCCTTGCCACTTATCCTGTTGTTGATATGCCCCCCCCCCCGACGTGGCCTCTGACGACGATAACGATCTACTAGAGGAGGACCCATTCGAGGGCAGGGCCCTATTACTGCTGGTATTAGACTACTGCATGCGGACGCTCCTGTAGGGGAAACTCATGTCCATTCCCCTATCCCAGACTCATTTGAGTTTCTGACATCCGCATCTTCGCACATACAGGGAATGCAGCACCACTCACACGACGCCGACCCTGATATGGCATCATCAGCTGCACCGGTTCCCGCCCACAGCTTTGAGTTTGATCACGATATTGAGGTTGATCCTGCCTTGCCACCTGGTTCTGATCCAGACCATGGCCTTGAGTTCATACGCTTAGACCAGCCCTTGGAAGATCCTGTAACCCCCTGTGTTTGTTGATCCAGCTGATTTTGAGATGGAGTTTGTTGATCCGGAGCCGGCTGTGGCCCCTGAGCCAGGCATTGCTCCTAACCCCGCATTGGAGCATGACCCTGTTCATGCCGATGCACCTGCGGTTGCTCCATGATTGATCATCGGCTTGGACGAGAGAAAATTTGGGGTAACTGTGCAAGACAATTTATTATTACGGGGGCCCACGTAATAACGACTTGTAGTGCACAGAAATCCTGGTGGACTCTGCGGGTCAAGCTAATGAAAACCAATGTAGCAGGAAATATCTAAAACATGAATGACCAAGGCGAGGTGATGTAGCCTCGAGTTCATTCTATTACAAGCAACAAGCCAAATTGGCAAGCCTACGTGAAGGCTCAGAATTTATTTCCTCACTCATACATTTAGTATATTTACGTGTGAAATTGGGAGATTACATGATGGCTTATGGTGCTATGTATCTCCTAGACAATTGAAACATTGTCTAACCCGCTTCACACCACTTCGACAAAAGGGAATGTCGCCCAGACGTGACACAAACACCAGTACGTTGCCAAGGACAGAAGCCGAGCTGCAAGAACGCATCTCACAGATAAATGCACGACATAAAGCCCTCCGCTCTAAGTACAACGATGGCATTACTGGAGATAACCCTCCAACTGGCTGCACCTATAAACAGTTCCTGAACTGCAAGCCTTTGAACTTTGACGGAACAGGAGGCGCTGTTGCATTTGTTCGTTGGTCCAAAAAGACCAACTCCATACCAAGAATGAGTGACTGTTCGTCCCAACAGAGTGTTACCTACATCCCGGGGTTATTTCTAGATAACTCACTCTCATGGTGAAACCCTCAGTCTCAGACCCTTGGCACAGACGCTGCTTATGCACTGAGCTGGGACGAGCTCAAGGAAACGATTGAGTAGAAATGTTGTTTTAGGACTGGAATTTAGAAGCTTGAGGTGGAGTTCTGGAATTGAAAATGGACGGACCAAAGATTCCTGAATACGTCCAGCAATCTCATGACTTGTCTAGGGTCGCCCCCTACTTAGTCAAACCGGAGTTCAAAAGGATTGAACGATTCATTTGGACACTTGCACCCCAGATCAGGGGTATGGTTACTACCTCGAAGCCCTCAACCATTGCAGAGGCTATCAATATGGGTGATTTATTTATAACATGAGATGTTATGTGATTGATAACATGAGATGTTATGTGTTGATATTGTTGTATACTTACGTACACTCTACTTACTATGACCTAACCTACGTGAAACATCTTTTAGAAGATGCCGCTAAGACGTCAAACGCCGTTGCCTACCAATGAGGCAGAACTCCAGCAAATTATCGCTGCTGCCATTGCACAATACGCCGCCTCTCAAGGAGGGACTAGTGGAAGCAACTCTGGCAACAACAATAATCCACCTCATGGTAATACTAAGTCATTTAGACATACCATGA
The DNA here is from genome assembly GCA_030545235.1 of Helianthus tuberosus. Taxonomy (NCBI): domain Eukaryota; kingdom Viridiplantae; phylum Streptophyta; class Magnoliopsida; order Asterales; family Asteraceae; genus Helianthus; species Helianthus tuberosus. The sequence goes on from CM060381.1 coordinate 148,068,242, forward strand.
CCTAATTGGACATCTTTAGCAATGATGCTAATGCCGTTCACATGTTGTAACGTATGTGCAGGATGCACCTACAAGCAGTTTCTAGACTGCAAACCGGTCAACTTTGATGGCACAGGAGGTGCTGTCGCCTTTGTTCGTTGGGCCGAGAAAACTGAATCTGTTCTTCGCATGAGCAAATGCGCACCAGACCAGCAAGTCACCTACATTTCTGGGCTATTTCTGGATGGAGCCCTATCTTGGTGGAATCTGCAAGTACAGACACTTGGTGAAGCTGCTGCCTACGCGCTAACCTGGACCGAACTAAAGGAACTTATGCGCAAGAAGTATTGCTCTCGCGCGGAAATCCAAAGATTGGAAACCGAGTTCTGGCACTTGAAAATGGACGGTCCAAAGATCGCAGAATACGTTCAAAGGTTCCATGACTTATCGCATGTGGTACCCTACATGGTCACTCCGGAGTTCAAGCGGATTGAACGTTTCATTTGGGGATTAGCTCCTCAAATCATAAGCATGGTAACCTCATCCAAGCTTGCGACCATTACTGAAGCGATCGATTTGAGCGTGGCTCTTACAGAGGAGGCTATTCGCCTGAACAAGTTTGATGATGTTGAGCTTAAGAAGAAAGAGACTCACGTCGAGTCATCAGGAGGTAACAAACGGAAGTTCTCAAACTTCAAGCAGGGCGCCAGGGTGGCGGTTAAGAAAGGAGGATCAGGCACGCCAGCTCAGGTTACAGCTGGTAGTGGAAAGAAAGGAAAAGGATATCAGGGCACCCAGCCCAAGTGTAATACCTGTCAACGCCACCATACTGGCCATTGTAATGTGAAAGTATGCGAAGCATGTGGAAAGCCGAGCCACTTGAAGGATTCTTGTTGGGCTAGTACTGGCCGGGGAGGCCAGGGAGGATTTGGGAATAGGAATAATAATCGTGGTGGTAATCGCTCACAAGGAAATAATGGAGGAAACGGGAATCGAGGCAACAATGCGAATCAGGCTGGCAATGCGAACCAAAACAACAACCAAGCTGGAAATGGAGGTGGAAACGGGCAAAAACTTGGATGCTTTAACTGCGGTGATATCGGGCATTTCAAGAAGAACTGCCCAGAGTTAAACCAAGCCCGTGGAAGAGTGTTCCAAATCGAAGCAAGGGAAGCGCGCCAGGACCCCAATGTCGTTACTGGTACGTTCCCTGTAAATCAACGCTATGCATCCGTTTTATTTGATACTGGTGCCGATTATAGCTTCGTGTCGTTAGAGTTTAAGAATATGCTTGGTTTAGCCGCTAATAAGTTAGAAATTCCCTACTCAATCGAATTGGCCAATGGGAAGTTAGTAGAAGCCAATGAAGTTATCAGAGGCTGTGTGATCGAATTAGGAGAACGTGAGTTTGCTTTGGATCTACTACCAGTCCACTTGGGAAGCTTCGACGTGGTGGTAGGAATGGATTGGTTATCAGGCAACAAGGCTGAAATAGTTTGTCACGAAAAGGTTGTTCGTATCCCCACCGAAGATGGCGAAACAATTGTGGTTCACGGGGAGAAGCGTGATACGCCGTTAAGAATTATCAGCTGCCTGAAAGCGCGAAAGTGTTTGCAGAAAGGATGTGTTGCCTTCCTGGCACACATTGTGGATAAGAAGGCTGCTGAGCCAAGAATAGAAGACATCCCTGTCATGAGGGAATATCCAGAAGTCTTCCCAGAAGACTTACCTGGACTACCACCTCAGAGACAAGTAGAGTTCCGCATTGACTTAGTTCCAGGCGCCGCGCCTGTGGCTAAAGCACCTTATAGACTTGCTCCGTCTGAAATGCAGGAACTGTCGACACAGCTTCAAGAGTTGTTAGACAAGGGTTTTATCCGACGAAGCTTCTCGCCTTGGGGAGCTCCGGTCCTGTTTGTCAAGAAGAAGGACGGTAGTTTTTGTATGTGCATCGACTACCGGGAGCTGAACAAGCTGACGATCAAGAATAGATATCCTCTGCCAAGGATTGATGATCTATTCGATCAACTGCAAGACTCAAGCTTTTATTCAAAGATCGATCTTCGATCTGGATACCATCAGTTAAGGATACAAGAAGAGAGTATCCCGAAGACAACCTTCAGAACTCGTTATGGACACTACGAGTTCCTTGTTATGCCGTTTGGGTTGACAAATGCGCCTGCAGTCTTTATGGACTTGATGAATAGAGTTTGCAAGCCGTACTTGGACAAGTTCGTGATTGTGTTTATCGACGACATCTTGATTTATTCAAGAACAAAGGCTGAGCACGAACAGCATTTAAGAGCTATTTTGGAGTTGCTGAAGAAGGAACAGTTGTATGCCAAGTTCTCTAAGTGCGAGTTTTGGCTACGTGAAGTCTAATTTCTTGGACATGTGGAATGGAAATGGAATCCACGTTGATCCCACAAAGATCGAAGCGATCAAGAATTGGGAAACGCCTAAGACGCCAACCGAGATTCGACAATTCTTGGGTTTGGCTGGCTATTATCGAAGGTTCATTGAGGATTTTTCAAAAATCGCTCAACCATTGACGCTCCTCACGCAGAAAGATAAGAAGTTTGATTGGGGAATCAAACAGGAAGAAGCGTTCCAGATATTGAAGGATAAGCTCTGCAATGCGCCAATCTTAGCACTACCGGAAGGTACAGATGATTTTGTGGTATACTGCGACGCTTCGCGTCAAGGATTGGGTTGTGTGTTGATGCAACGCCAAAAGGTTATTGCTTACGCATCACGTCAATTGAAAGTGCACGAAAAGAACTATACCACACATGATTTGGAACTTGGCGCAGTGGTATTTGCATTGAAGATCTGGAGACACTACCTATATGGTACGAAGTGTACAATTTTTACAGATCATAAGAGCCTACAACACATATTCAACCAGAAGGAGCTGAATATGAGGCAAAGACGATGGGTTGAGTTGCTGAACGATTACGACTGCGAGATAAAGTATCATCCAGGGAAGGCGAATGTAGTCGCCGATGCCCTAAGTCGAAAGGAGAGGATCAAGCCCATAAGGGTTAGGGCTTTAGAAATGATTATCCAAACCGATCTTTCCTTGCGCATTCGTGCCGCGCAGAAAGAAGCTCTCAAGGAAGGAAACCTTGAAGAAGAATATCTCCGTGGGATGGAGAAGCTTTTGGTACCAAACGAGGAAGGAACGTTATGTTTTGAGAAAAGGATTTGGGTTCCTTTGTTTGGAAGTTTAAGGAAGGTTATTTTTTATGAAGCTCATAAATCGCGGTACTCTATCCATCCAGGAGCGGATAAGATGTACCAGGATCTCAAGGATTATTATTGGTGGCCTAGGATGAAAGGCGATGTTGCTGTGTATGTGAGCAAATGTTTAACATGCGCCAAGGTTAAGGCCGAATACCAGAAGCCTTCAGGACTTCTGCAACAACCCGAGATCCCCAAGTGGAAATGGGAACAAATCTCCATGGATTTTATTACGAAATTGCCAAGAACGCCGAGAGGCCATGACACTATTTGGGTAATAGTGGATCGATTAACGAAGACAGCACACTTCTTACCTATCAGAGAGAAGGATAATACGAGCAAATTGGCTGAAATCTACATGAGAGAGATCGTCGCACGCCATGGAGTACCTCTCTCGATCATCTCTGATAGAGACGGAAGGTTTGTATCAAGGATATGGCAATCCTTCCAAGAAGCCTTTGGCTCACAATTGAATCTGAGCACTGCGTTTCATCCGCAAACTGACGGTCAGAGCGAGCAAACGATACAGACTTTGGCTCACAATTGAATCTAAAACGCATCGAAGCAGCTCGCCACAGACCGAAGGCCTATGCGGATCCAAACCGGAAACATGTGGAATTCCAAGTTGGAGAAATGGTGTTATTAAAAGTTTCACCCTGGAAGGGTGTGGCACGCTTCGGAAAGCGTGGGAAGTTAAATCCGCGCTACATTGGTCCTTTCAGAATTCTGGAAAGAATAGGACTAGTAGCATACAAGTTGGACCTACCTGCTGAACTCCATTCTGTTCACGATACATTTCATGTATCCAACCTGAAGAAAAGTCCAACTCAAGATGACATTGCCATTCCCATCGACGAGATCCATGTTGACGACACGCTCCATTTCGTTGAAGAACCGGTGGAGGTTACGGATTGGAAAGTAAACAAGACCCGCCGGAGCAGTGTCAAGCTCGTCAAAGTTCGTTGGAATGCCAGACACGGTCCTGAATACACCTGGGAACGTGAGGACCGGATGAAAGAAAAGTACCCCCACTTATTTCCTAAGAACCCTGCATCTACAAGCAGAACTTAAAATTTCGGGACGAAATTTATTTAACGGGGGGAGAATGTGACAACCCCCACTAAACCAGGTATCCGTACGACTTAATTAATAATTAATTACTGCTTAATTACTGTGCTTGCTTGAACTTGTGAATAAACTGCTACGTGAATACTGATACATGTACTTACTTGCATCATACTTTACTTGCTGTCACTACATTATTTACATGACTGAACCTTAGTGACAAACATGATGCACAAAAAGCACAGTAGCACTATAACGGATAACCTATTGAACATGCTGATAAAGCCAGCATCAGGCAAACACTGCCTCTAAGGCCTGTAAGAGCCTGAAATATTTTGCTACACTAGTGGTGAGTGTAGGGGTATAAGGGTTGTAGAACTGCGTCTCTAGGAATAAGTTACAATGACTGGATGTGCCTAAAACGTACTCTAAGTACAAAACTCAGCACTTTACATAACAATTCAGCTTTTAGCTAACTAATAAAGTGCCAAAACATGAGAAAAATATTACTAGACACTTTCCAAAGTGTCAGAAATAAGTTGTGTCACTAAAAAGGGTATTAACGACACTTTAAAGCTTTGTTAAGCACTTTAACGGATTACTATCCAACCGAACAACCGGACTATACCCGGAACATGAAAATATTGTTATTTTCATTATTTATCTTTTTCTGAGCCAGTTAGGGTCCCTGAATACCCTAACACCCATTGTAACGCGTGACACACAACTAACCGAGTTAGCACTTAACTAACTTACTTAACCTAACTATTATACTTAGCATCTAGTTGGAATCGGACTAGACCCCCCCCCCCCTCTAACCGTCCCCAACTAAGGGGGGACACACTTGTACCCTTGTTGATTATTTTAATCAATTGTGTTTAATATCTAAATGACATAGAAACCATTGGATAATACTCTTGTTAATTGTCTATATGTAACTTGGTATTGCACATATGATCATTACACAACTCAACACCACTCCACAACTCTCTCTTTCTCTCCTAGAGCTTACGGCCGAACACCCCACCCCCCATACATCCATTTTCGGTTTTGATCTTCACATTCCAAGCATCTACAAGTGTTAAGGGTCGCATATTAAGAAGCTTGGTGCAATCGGAAGGCGAAGGACCTCTCTACTTTGCTTTTATCCACGCGTTTTTTCGCATAGATTCTTCCCTAGCCTCGAGCTAGTGGTATGTTGCTTTAATCACCTTCTTGAACTATTCTAAAGTGGTTAAAATGATTTGTAACGGTTAAAACTCGTTAACATACAAGATGATACACAAAAGTCTACTTAAAACACATATATTGATGGTTAAAAGCTTATAAGTTGTGTAAAACTTGTAGTATTTGAATTGTGTGATTATTTGGACCCGATCTATGTTGTGGTAGCTCGGATCATCATTTAACCCGGTTTAGTCATGATCTTGGATTATGACATAAAGCTTGTTTAAGTGTAACAAGGGTTAGAAGATGAAACTCTACCACACACATATCATGAACTTGTGTAAAAGTGTTTTAGTTTGTACAATAGTGTTTAAAACTAGTAGATCTACGGATCTACGGGTGGTATTTTCAAAGGACCACGCGTCAAAGAAATCATGTTTTCTAAAAATGGATCTTACACTAACACGAATGGTTTTTAGAACACACAAGTGTGTAAACACATGTGTAACACAAAGTTTCGACAAAATAACTATTTTTGTAAAAGTTGACGAGAAGTTGTAAAGACGGAACTTCCATAAAAACGAGGTTTTTACACAATCGGATAGTTTTATATAAAGATCCACTAAAAGTAATGAGATTTACTTCACAGTTTGGATAAATCACAAGTTCATGAAATTTATGCGATTTATATACATATTTTGACTAGTTTGTGATTTGAACATTGTTTTGGTTGAATGAGAAAATTGTTGGTTGATTTGTAAAAGAAAATGATACGCTTGAAAGCGTGGCCACCTCCAGTTACAGAGGAAACTCTGGCGAAATTTTTCCAAAAGCCTAACACTTAGAAATATTTTCACTATAAGTGTTAGAAATACATTTTGACTTGTTTTCAAAATATAAGTTTCGCCACGACCATATTTACAAAACATCGGAGGTGGGATTTCACAAAATAAAACGTGATACATATATATATTTAGTATATATTTTTCACAACATCACTTGTATAAGTGTTTATGATTATTTTGTGAACTACATAAATATTATTTTTAGAGTAAAAATAATATTACTAAGTATTATTTTGGGAAAATCACATGTATTAAAATATAATATTTTTGAGAAGAATATTTATATTTTGGGAGATAAGAATAAAATATATTAAGTGAGACTTAATAGTGTAATCCGAATTATACGAACGCACATGTATCGAATCCCCCATCCTTGGGAAGGAAGAATAACTACCAAGTATATACAGAACGTAAACACGAAATAGTTGCCTAACTATTTCCCAAAAACTTAAACCATAAAGCTAAGGCACGGCCGTCCGTCTAATAGAGTTAGCACGTGTAGGTCGTCATTCAGCTGATCGATTTGGAGGCATACTTGGTAGAGACGCACCACTGTGAGTTCATGTCCCCCTTTTCTCTAACTGTTTTCAGTTTTCTTAACTGCGGGGGTGAAATACATGTTACTTTGATTACAAGTACTTTATACACGGTATGGTTAGCGTAAGGAGGTTTACTACTTAGATCATGTGAGTGGGTAGGAGCAACATGAGGCCATTAGTCCTCATGGCGGGACCGAGGGACACGAGCGGTAGATCTATCTGGGTGTAGCGAGCCCAGCCCCAGGCCAAACTAGAAACGGACCTTGGGGTGACTTTGTCCACATACTAATGCCGTGGCGAAATCTGCTAGGTTTGAGTCTCCCTATTTGCACTTCACATATATCAGTGGCCTTGCAAACCATTGGTGATCTCAATTCCCTTATTGGCTACATACCAAGACTATTTTTATACTCACAACGGTTTACTTACTCACTTACACATGAACTCGCTCAACATTATTGTTGATTTTTCACCTTACATGTATTTCAGGAAATTAAAGATCTGGCGCGGTATGTTATGTTTTCCCGCTGCATAAGGGTTCCGAGGTCATCCGGGTTTAGGAAATGTGACTTTTTCCTGGACGAGTCACAAATCTTAAACTGCGTTTATTTCATGTTGATGTTTACGTTTTTCAAGACAATGTTTTATGTTATGAGGTTGTAAGTCCCTAAGACAATGGTATGTTACTCTGGTTTTAAAACTTAATTAAATGGATGATCTTGCATGATTTTATTTCATATAGCTTGGTTATGGTTAAGCTATGGTATTAAGAAGTCACACCAAATTAACCACGCTTCCGCAAAGCCAGGGTGTGACACGTACTACATCCTCTTTATTGAAGGGTGATAACATGTACTAAGGATTTAATCGGAACCTGCGTGATCTCCTGGTTTGGGGACACGTACCACATCCTCTTTATTGAAGGGTGATAACATTGATACTAGACCAAAATCTCTATCATGAAGTCCCTCATTTTTATATCGACTTAATCGCCGAGCCAATGGCGAGCGGGTCATTAGTTAGATAGTGCTATTTAGGTTTGACAAGCCTCACACCATGCCGCAGAGGACGGGCGTGAACTAATGGATCTGGGCACTAGTCAATGATGATAGACATTGACGTTAGGGCACCAACTTACTTCAGTCAGTGGTCGATATGGTAATGGGTCTAGTGGATAACATGGGGTAGCCCCCACTGCTTATGGTTTGGGAAACAAGGAACTGATTAACTACTGATTTTCAAATGAACTTATGGTTTTTGGAACAACTTTAAATGGACAACCAACTGTGAACTTGCTCAAATTTGTTGTTGACTCGTTGTTACATGCCTTGCAGGTCGTTAGAGGTTTAGCTGGAGCTTGCAGGGGAGCAGGAGTCATTGTGGGACATGGACCGTTGTATGCCATGTTAAACTTTATGAACATTTAAACTTATACTTTTGTTTTTAAACTCTATGCTTCCGCTGGTAACTTGAATTTGATTAACTTGTTTTGAACACCAATTATATTGTGTGGTTGGACTTTTATTTATTTAATTACATTGTTCAATATGATTGGTGGCTGGATCGTGGTCAGTCACGCCTCCTGCGGTGATACTCCGCTTGTGGATTTTGGGGGTGTGACAGATTGGTATCAGAGCCATTGGTTATAGTGAACTTGGTTTTAAGGAAAAACTTTTTGACAAAACCAGACTATAACCTGTACAGTGCTCAACGATCCACAACGACGCTTTGCTCCACGTGCAAGACTCAACACTATAGGTGATATGGTTTATGTTTATATTGCCTATCTGTTAGTTTACATAGTGCATTGATCATAGTATGCATAGTTAGCGTAACAATTGTTGTTTGAAACCCTGTGTGCTTACTCTCTTCTGTCATCCCACACTTATGCACTTTCGCGACACTTCTCTCACTTGTGCTTTCTGTGATGTGAAGATCATGAGTGGACGTCTGAATTTGACTCAAGCCCAGCTGACGGCTCTAATCAATGAACGAGTTGCTGAGGCACTCGCAGCAGCCCCTGCAGGAGGTATAACCTGCCTATCCTAGGATGTTAGATCCTACTCTCGTGAACCAACTCTCGTGCTTAACCTTGTCTTTTCTTTCTCACACGACAGGTCAGCATGCTCAACCTCCCATGTGTACGTTCAAAACTTTCATGGATTGCCGACCCAGTACCTTCAACGGCACAGAAGGAGCTATAGGTCTTCTCCACTGATTCGAGAAGATCGAATCCGTTTTTGAGATGTGTGAATGCCCTGAGGCTTGTAGGATGAAATTTGCTACTGGAACACTCGAAGGTGCTGCGTTAACTTGGTGGACCACACAGGTTCAAATGCTAGGGTCAGTAGCTGCTAATGCTACCCCATGGAACGACTTCAAAGATCTGATCAAGGAGGAGTACTGTCATCGCGATGACATTCACAAGCTAGAGGTGGAGTTTTACAATCTTAAGATGACGGGGTCTGAAATCGAAGCGTATACGAAGAGATCGAACGAATTGGCTGTATTGTGCCCTACTATGGTGGATCCTCCTATCAAACGTATTGAGCTGTACCTCAAGGGTCTAGTGCTAGAGATTCAGAGCCATGTGACTGCGGCTAACCTTGGTACCATCCAGCAAGTCATTCGACTATCCCATCGCCTCACTGATCAGGCAGTTGAGCAGAACAAGTTGCCTAAGCGTATTAGTGCTACTACCACTTTTGATGCTCATAGAGACGACAAGCGCAAGTGGGATGGAAATTTGAGCAAAGGTTCTACTTCCGTTCAGTCTCAGTCCCAGCAGCGAAGGACTGACGACTTCAAGAGCCCTGGTCAGCAATCCTCAGGTAATCAGAGTCAAGGTCAGAGTGGATACAAGGGAAATCACCCCAAATGCAAGCGTTGTGGCTTTCACCACAGCGGAACGTGCGCTAAGGGTAACTGTCAGAGATGTAAAAAACATGGGCATGCGGCCAAGGATTGCAGGAGCCTCTATCCTGCGAATCAGCGACGACAGCAACAGCAGCAGACTCCACAGAACCAGCAGCAACAACAGCAACAAAGGGGGTAACAACAAGGGATGCTTTCAGTGTGGTGCTGAAGGCCACTTCAAGAGAGACTGTCCCCAGCTGTCACACCCCCAAAATCCACACGCGGAGTACCACCGCTTGGAGGCGTGACATGACCAGGATCAAGCCACCAATCATATTGAACATATAAGTAATAAGTAAAAGTAAATGTAATCCATCACAATACAATTTGTGCTAAACCAAAAGCATAGCATAGGTAGCGGAAGCATAGTTATGAACATCCAACACAAGTGTTTAGTTTAAAGAGTCATAATGTTTTCCAACAAAACATCCACATCCGTGCCCACAACGACTGCGCCTCCCGTGCAAGCTCCATGAGTACCTATGGTCCTGCAAGGCATGTAACAGAGAGTCAACAACTAGTTGAGCGAGTTCACAGTTGGTTATTCAGTTATAGAATTCGTTTCGTAAATCAGTTGTTCGTTTTGTAAACCATGTTTCTTATTAATTCCCATCGCGGTCCTCCAGACATCTGTGCGAAGATTAGTGGCCATATCGCGGCCTTTTCAGGCATCTGTGCGAAGATTAGTGGCCGTATCGCGGCCTTTTCAGGCATCTGTGCGAAGATTAGTGGGGGTTTCCCCATGTGTTAGACTAGTCGTGTTTGTACGTGCCCTTCTTGATCCAAGGACCGTAGCGAGTGTGATTGTCCTACCCAAGGAGGACGAGCATGCGTTAAGGTTTGTTGTCCTACCCAAGGAGGACGAACGTATGTATTCTACCCAAGGAGAATACGCAGGATTAATATTGGCATCCTACCCATGGAGGATGGCGGTACATATCCTACCCAAGGAGGATATGTAGGTTCCATTTTTTTTAATTTCTTAACCCATTCCCAAACCACCGGGGAATCCCATGCCTTGGCTGTGTGAACTCACCTTGGTTTGCTCGGTATGCTAAGTGTATGCTCGCAAGTAATCAATCACGTCCTAAAGTGCGCACGTGTACATAATCAGTTTACATTCACGAAGTTGGCACGTAAGTATAATCATAGTGGACAACGCATAAATAATCACCAAGTAGCACATTGCACGCATTCATGATCATACAAGTCAGGCATAACATCTAACAGCAGTTAGTTAACTCAGTTAAGTTTTAACAGAAACAGTTACTGTGCAAATTACCCAAGTCGGCGAAACACCCTCTGTTTCGCCGTGAGCCCCTTCGACGAATCACTTGATTCGTCGTGATATCCCTCGGCGAAACACATTTGTTTCGCCGTCATGCGTTTCTTTGAATCAGTTTCGTCGAGAATAGTGTTTCGCCAACAGTCAGTTACGTCGAGCAGTTACATCAGTTACGCAATATCACAGAAATCCAAATTTGCCGACATCAACATACGGAAAGGCATTCAATCCTACAGCCAATCATCTAATCATGATCTCAGATCAAAATCATCAAGGCACATAATATCTAGCATGAACCCTAATTACATGAATCTCAAAACAACACTCTTGTAATCCATACCCTAAATCAATACATATGTAAAATCGATAATCATACATAATTCCTTAGCACAGAAATCATCATCTAGCCATCATGTAACTTACGCATATACTCCTTTTGATCCAGAAATCAAGCATATACACAACATGTATAAAGAAATCTAAGGACAAAGAAACCGATAAGACGAGCGCACACTAACCGAGATATCCGGGATGAACAAGGGAGGATTCGAGAGGGAAAGATGATGGTGGAAGATGGTTATCGCCTTCACAAAGTGGAGAGTTCTAGGGTTTCTGTTTTTGTTAAAAGTGTGAAACAGGAAGTCGGTTCACGTTTAAAACACAGATTTACGTACTGGGCCCGTAGTGGGCCTCGGCGAATCAATGGGCCGGCGAAACACTCCTGTTTCGTCGTGAGGTTCTATGGCGAAACACACTGTTTCGTCGAGTTGTTTGATGGCGAAACATATCTCTGTTTCGTCGAGAAGTATATGGCGAGATAGTCTGTTTCGTCGGGTCCTTTCATGTGTTAAACAGTTTAAGTTTTCAACAGGTGTTTCATGTTATACAACCAAACACAAAATCATGCAAACACAATGCATTTTATCATATCATAACATGTACAGTTACAAGTCAAACAAGTCAAACAACTAACAGTCAAAGTCAACGTGCAATAAATACGAAAGTGAATGTCGGAAATTCGAGTTGTCACACCAGCTGAACCAGAATCAGAACAACAATAACAACTAGGGAAATGGGAACAACAATGGTGCCAGGGGACGTATTTTCGTGATTGGTCAGGTGAAGCGAGGAATGATCCAACGTTGTGACGGGTAAGTTCCTACTGGATGACCTCTTTGTTACTGTTTTATTTGATTCGGGTGCCGATACTAGTTACGTGTCCTTAAAAGTAAGTCAGATGCTTAAGAGTACCCCAACACTTTTGAACACCAAGCATGTCGTAGAACTAGCGAACGGTAAAAGTCTCGAGGCCACACACATAGTTAAGGGTTGTAATCTCGTATTAGCTGGTTAGACCTTCTCTATCGACCTTATCCCCATTGTTCTTGGTAGCTTCGACGTCGTCATTGGAATGGACTGGTTATCCCAACATCAAGCGGAAATTCTTTGCAAGGAGAAGATCATCCGTATTCCTCGTTCTGGTGAAGAACCTCTTGTGATTCGTGGTGACAAGAGTGGCGCGGTAGTGGGTATCATCTCTTTTCTTAAGGCCCAGAAGTGTTTATGAAAGGGCCACACAGCCATTCTAGCCCTTGTTACTGACACCTCAACGAAAGAGAAGAAGATAGAAGACATTCCTATTGTACGCGATTTTCCTGAGGTATTTCCTGAGGAATTACCTGGTCTTCCACCTCATCGTCAGGTCGAGTTTCAAATCAAGCTAGCTCCTGGAGCAGCACCAATAGCTCGTACACCTTATCGATTAGCTCCATCAGAACTAGAAGAATTGTCCACACAACTACAAGAGCTCTTGGACATGGGTTTCATTCGTCCTAGCTCTTCGCCCAGGGGAGCTCCAGTCTTGTTTGTGAAGAAGAAAGACGGTACCTTCCGAATGTGTATTGACTATCGCGAACTCAACAAGGTGACTGTGAAAAATCGTTATCCTCTTCCGCGTATTGATGATTTGTTTGACTAGTTGCAAGGGTCGAGCTTCTACTCTAAGATTGATCTGAGATCGGGCTATCATCAACTGAGAGTCAGAGACGAGGACATCTCCAAGACAGCATTCAGAACTCGTTACGGGCACTACGAGTTTCTAGTTATGCCTTTCAGATTGACAAACGCACCTGCGGTCTTCATGGATCTCATGAACCGAGTCTACAAACCTTACTTGGATAAGTTCGTTATTGTTTTTATTGACAACATCCTGATCTATTCTAAGAGTCAAGAGGAACACGAGCAGCATCTACGACTTATTTTGGAACTTCTTCGAGCAGAGCAGCTGTATGCTAAGTTTTCGAAATGCGACTTTTGGCTTCGTGAAATCCATTTCCTAGGCCACGTGGTAAATGAGGATGGGATTCATGTGGATCCATCCAAGGTTGACTCGATCAAGAACTGGCCTGCACCCCGTACACCAACTGAAATCCGCCAATTCTTGGGTTTGGCAGGTTACTACAGGAGATTTATCAAGGATTTCTCAAAGATTACGCAACCTCTCACTTTACTAACTCAGAAGGGCGTCACCTATCGGTGGGGTGATGCGCAGGAATCCGTGTTTCAGCACTTAAAGAATAGACTTTGTAGTGCACCTATTCTCTCGTTACCTGAAGGCACAGACGATTTTGTGGTCTATTGCGACGCGTCAAACCAAGGACTTGGTTGTGTGTTGATGCAACGTGACAAAGTCATTGCGTATGCATCACGCCAACTCAAGGTTCACGAAAGGAACTACACTACGCACGATCTGGAGCTGGGAGCTGTTGTTTTCGCACTCAAGATATGGAGGCATTACCTGTACGGTACCAAGTGCACCATTTACACCGATCACAGGAGTCTCCAGCATATCTTCGAACAGAAGGAGTTGAACATGCGACAGCGTCGGTGGGTCGAACTTCTGAATGATTATGAATGCGTGATCAAGTATCATCCGGGCAAAGCCAATGTTGTGGCTGACGCCCTCAGTCGAAAGGAGACTAAACCTAAGTGTGTACATACATTACAGCTTACCATCCACTCTAGTCTTCCCGCACAAATTCGTGATGCTTAGGTCGAAGCGTTGAAAGCAGAGAACATCAGGGCTGAGTCCCTGCGAGGATCGAAGAAACGGTTAGAACAAAAGGAAGACAGCGCTTACTACATAACAGGGCGCATCTGGGTTCCATTTTATGGAAATCTACGTGAGCTTGTGATGGATGAAGCACACAAGTCTCGTTACTCGGTACATCCTGGTTCGGATAAGATGTACCACGATCTCAAGACTATGTACTGGTGGCCCCACATGAAAGCCAACATAGCAACCTACGTTAGTAAATGTTTTACTTGTGCGAGAGTCAGGATCGAATACCAGAAACCATCAGTCCTACTTCAACAACCAGAGATACCGACATGGAAATGGGAGCAAATTTCTATGGATTTCGTTACTGGCTTACCTAGATCTCAGTGAGGAAATGATACCATTTGGATGATCGTGGATCGACTGACCAAGTCTGCACATTTTCTGGCTATCAAGGAAACTGATAAGTTTTCTACTTTAGCAGACGTATACCTGAAGGAAGTATTTTCAAGGCGTGGGGTGCCAACCTCCATCATATCTGATCGTGACGCGCGTTTTACTTCTGAGTTGTGGCAAGCGATGCACAAATCTTTTGGTTCTCGTCTAGATATGAGTACAGCATATCATCCGCAGACGGATGGACAGTCTGAACACACCATCCAAACCCATGAAGACATGCTTCGAGCATGTGTAATCGACTTTGGTAACGGCTGGGAAAACACCTCCCGTTAGTGGAGTTTTCGTATAACAACAGTTACCACACCAGTATCCAGGCTGCTCCATTCGAGGCATTGTACGGATGGAAGTGCCGATCACCTCTTTGTTGGGCAGAGGTTGGCGACAGCCAAATCACTGGCCCAGAACTCGTCGTAGACACAACAGAGAAGATTGCTCAGATACAACAATGAATGGCGGCAGCTCGTGACCATCAAAAAAGCTACGCTGATAAGCGAAGGAAACCACTCGAGTTCCAGGTTGGGGATCGAGTACTACTTAAAGTCTCACCTTGGAAAGGTGTAGTTCATTTTGGTAAACGAGGCAAACTCAACCCGCGATATGTCGGACCTTTCGAAATCACTGAGAAAATTATAAAGGTGGCTTATAGACTGAACCTACACGAAGAACTCTGCGGAGTTTACAACGTATTCCATGTGTCAAATCTGACGAAGTGTCTGTCAGATGAGACCCTCATAGTTCCTCTCAAGGAACTCACTATCGATGATCAGTTGCGATTCGTCAAAGAGCCTGTAGAGATTACAGACCGAGACGTTAAGGTTCTCAAGCATACCAGGATACCTCTTGTTTGAGTTCGTTGGAACTCCTATCGTGGCCCAGAGTTTACCTGGGAATGAGAAGACCGAATGAAACATAAGTATCCCCAGTTATTCGAGAAACGTGAAACCACTACTGAGGCTGAAGCTACTACGGAATTTCAGGACAAAATTCCAAACCAACGGGGGGATGATGTGACACCCCAGGAAAACCAGGAAACCACGCAACTTAACTAGCTTCCTCAGTAACCACGTGCTAAATTTCGGGACGAAATTTCTTTCAAGTTGGGGATGATGTGACAACCCGAGTTTTCAAGGTCTTTCCTTGACATGTTATTTGTTTCACAATTATGGTTGCATAACTTGTTTGCTTTGTAATTGTACACGTTTGATTATATGTTTGAGATATTGTGTTATTCGTTAATATATGATTATTGTGATTAGGATGTTTGGTTTTATAAACTTTTGAACTGCTTGCAATCAAAACCATACTCGATGAAACTTAGGTGTTTCACCACAAACCATCTCTACGAAACATTGGGAGTTTCGCTATCTCTCACTCGACGAAACCTAGAGGTTTCGTCATGTGCATATCGATGAAACATAGGAGTTTCGCCAGTTGGGCCCGCGGCCCAAGCAAGGCCCAGTTATGAGTCGGTCATGTTACCCAGTTTCTTTATATATTCACATAACCGTATGATAGCGAAACCCTAACCTCTCTTCCCTTGAAACCCGACGGCAACCATCATCTCTCTCGAATTCTTGCTAGTCTCATCTTGCAACCGGTTAGTATGTGCTTAGATTTCCCGACTTAATCTGCTTGATTCCTTGTTAATGATTGTTATGGTGCTTTTGTGAGTATAGGACCTTGTTAGATACTGGATTACCAGATTGTGTTGATTAGGGTTTGAATGTTTCCTGAATTTTACATATTATTATCGGTTGTTCATGTTTGACAGAATGCTCGCATAGGATCAGATCAAAATGTTTAAATCATAATCATACGATGATTCTTAATAGTAAGGAACCAGTAGATCTAAGTGGTCATCAATTACAAGTATGTTATGATTGTGGGAATTGTATGAAAGCTTGTAAACTGTTATGCATAGGGTGCAAGTTTAATGTATGATGAATTACTGTAATACTGTGTGAGCATGATAATACATAACTAGGATACATGATCATCGCTGAATCTATTGTTAGATCTATTGAGTATTGATGAAAATAATAACTTACGGCTGAATGAAAGAGAAGATAACTATTTGGATAGGGTTGTGACGAAACACTAGAGACTTTCGCCACACCTCGTCTCGGCAAAACTCTGGATGTTTCGCCATCTTTTGTCTCGACAAAACATTAGATGTTTCGCCACCATGTATGTCGACGAAACACTATAGGTTTCATCACCTGGCATCTCGACGAAACTCTATAAGTTTCGCCGTATGAAGTTTCGCCGCCTTATGTGTAGTCACAACAGACTGTAAGTTAGAACACTTAAGATAATAAATAACTATGTTGTTATTGATGATAGTGAAGACTGGTTTTTGCATGAACTTGAATGACTGTTAAGATATTCGAATGCACACTGTGATTGTATGTTATACATGAACTTTATGGATGTAAACTGATTTCGTATGTATGCATACTATAGGCTTTGACTGATTAACTGTGAACAAGTAGATTAACAAACCGAGCAAACCAAGGTGAGTTCACACTTTCTACAAGGCATGGGATTCCCGGTGGTTGGGAATGGGTAAAGGATTTAATCGGAAACTGCGTGACCTCCTGGTTTGGAACACGTACTACATCCTCTTTATTGAAGGGTGATAACATGTACTAAGGATTTAATCGAAACCTGCGTGATCTCCTGGTTTGGGGACACGTACCACATCCTCTTTATTAAAGGGTGATAACATTGATACTAGACCAAAATCTCTATCATGAAGTCCCTCATTTTTATATCGACTTAATCGCCGGGCCAATGGCGAGCGGGTCATTAGTTAGATAGCGCTATTTAGGTTTGACAAGCCTCACACCGTGCCGTAGAGGACGGGCGTGAACTAATGGATCTGGGCACTAGTCAATGATGATAGACATTGATGTTAGGGCACCAACTTACTTTAGTCAGTGGTCGATATGGTAACGGGTCTAGTGGATAACATGGGGTAGCCCCCACTGCTTATGGTTTGGGAAACAAGGAACTGATTAACTGGGCGGATATAACATTTTGTATAAGCCGCGCCCAGCTATCAAGGGCCAAGTTCTAGCAGATTTTGTTACTGAAGTTCCCGTTGATAAGATCCAAGAATGCGAAGCCATACAAAATCCTACCCTGAGCAGTCACTACGATGCAAAAGGCAAAATGATGGCCTTATATCTTGAGCAGGCAAGAACATTAATCAATCAGTTCCATACCTTCAAAATCATCCATATTAACAGAAGCGAGAACAAGCACGCGGACGCGCTAAGTAAGTTAGCTGCTACAAGTTTCAAACACCTGGTAAAAGAAGTCTGCATTGAAGTTCTCTCAAACCCATCCGTTCCTCCGAGACACATAAACATGATAGAAATTGGGAATCCATCTTGGATGTCCCCAATTATTATGTACTTGAAACATGGAACTCTTCCAGAGGGAAAAACGGAAGCAAGAAAAATTCAACACAAAGCGCTAAATTATGAGATGGCGGATGGAATTCTGTATCGCAAGTCTTATATGGGTCCTCTTCTAAGATGTGTTGACAAACATGATGCGCAATATTTGGTCCGGGAAATCCATGAAGGGCTACGCGGAATCCACGCTGGTCCGCGCATGATAGTGGCAAAAATCATGAGTGCGGGCAATTACTGGCCCGGCATGCATCTGGACGCCGTAGAGATTTTGCTCAAGTGTACATCGTGCCAAGGCCATGCTCTAAAGACACTTCGCCCAAAGAACCCTTTGGTTCTGGCAACCGCAACATGGCCTTTCCACAATGCGGAATTGATCTAGTAGGTCCCTTTCCCGATGCGCCTGGCGCAGTAAAATTTATCATGGTTGCTGTGGATTACTTCACCAAGTGGGTAGAAGCCAAAGCTCTAGCATCAACCACCGCAATGGTAATCAGAAAGTTCATTTGGGAACACATCATATGCCAGTTCAGGTTACCATTGCGCATTATCACAAATAACGGTACCAATTTTGCGTCTGACGATCTACAAAAATGGATGAAAGAAATGCGCATCAAACATAGTTTCGCCTCCGTCGCGAACCCACAGGCAAACGGTCAAGTTGAAAGCGTCAACAAACAGATTGTAGATGGCATTAAGGCAAGGTTGGGAACCGCAAGAAGAGGATGGGTCGACGAACTTCCAAGTATTCTGTGGGCTCACCGCACCATGCCGAAGACTAGCACGGGGGAAACGCCATTTAGCCTCGTTTATAGCTCGGAAGCAGTAATTCTGGTGGAAATCAGCTTCCCGTCACCTCGAATGCTAGCCATGGAGAAACAAAACAATGAGCATGAGCGCACACTCGACCTGGACCTCCTCGAAGAAAGACGAGAAAACGCAGCTATCAATGAGGCCAGGTACAAGTTAAAACTGGAGAAATATTACAATGCTCGAGTACGCGTATGTACTTTCTTACCGGGAGACTTTGTCCTAAGAGACAATGAAGCATCAAACGCTGAAAAACCGGGGAAGCTCACGCCTAAATGGGAAGGGCCCTATGTTATTAATGAGGTTCTAGGAAAAGAGGCGTATACCCTATGACGGCTCGACGGTAAAACGCCCACTTTTCACATTTAACAGATAACATAAACCTCATACAAATTTTTTGGGAAATTTTTGACATGACCCAATCGTAAAGTAAACTTTTTCCTGCTTTTTAACGGAACCATTCAAGATACATTCTACGACACTATTCAAAAGATGCTAAATTAAAAAACCATACACAATTTACCCAAAACATTCGATCCAAAGTATCCAAAATAGAGTTTAAACTTCAAACTACTACGATCATCCTAAATACTAGTTTAACATTTACTACCCAAAACCGATTTAGACCCATTTCAAAAGATGTCTTGAACCGGAAGCGCATAAGGTCGACGTTGCGTGTGTGTGTTCGGTCCGAGCGCGCCGCAATTAATCATGAGATTTACCTATCATATACAACAACAAAACACTTGTTAGTCCATAATGCATAACAATTTAATTCCTTTACTTCCGTATCATTATTCGACCCGTTAACATAACATGTTTCTTTACTAACATTATCACTCTCTTTCGGAAACATTCATCATACTACTTTCCGATTCATTTATAATGAATCGCTACATGCCATATCTTTAAATGTACTTACATCATTTGACCCGTTATGAACAAGTCAATTTCCCAAACATTCCAATAATCATTTTACTTATCATTCCAACCCATTAGACGGGTCATTTCAAATTTACTACAACACCATCTTTTGGACATTTCTCCATATAAACTCTTTGCGTTTATTCAATCATAAATCATAAGAAAACTTACACTAAATTCATAGTACTAAATATTATCATTCATGAATCTACAAGTAGAGTACATAAAGTTCATATGAACTTACCGCGATTTTGAGATGCTTGTGCCTTCGAGTGACTTGCGCCTTCTTCCTTCTTCGTGCCTATATGTCATAATCTCATACTTTAGCTTTCATAAACAATACTTTCACAATCCTTATAATACGTTATGGCGTCTACTATTCACATACATCATTATCATAAAGAAGTTGCATCAATCTTAACAAGCATTCATGTAAAAACCATAACTAAACTCACTTAGGCATTTCGTCGAACACATTGTGTGCGTATCACTAGTTTAGCACAATGTACAAGCATCCTAAGCACAATTTCCATAATTCACTCATTGGTTAACATAAACATCCCTAACTTGGAAATTTATCATCCTAATCATGAACACATAGTTCCAAATCATTTACTCCTAACCTTTTCACCAACATCAATCAAATTAACATGTAGAACTTCACAATTTCTAACCATTACTTAACATGCAAGTGGGTTTTGCCCTAATCATGTTCATATTCGAAATTTAGCATCTAATGATGTCTAGACCTTCATAGCAACCATTAATCATACTGAATTTTGAATTACATTCACGAATCATACAAAACCCACATAATCAAACATCATCAAATCACAAAATTTAACTTACTTGAGATCAAGAACACTTAGATAATCAGGATTCTTAGGTCATGCATTCGATTCTTCAATAATCTGGCTTTCAATTGATGGAATCCAGTGATTTAGGGTTTTGTGAGGGAAGGGATCCCCCTCCTGGCTTCTCACGATCGCACATACCAGACTTGTCTGGTTTCTTTTTTTTAATCAATTTATAACATTATTTACACATTTAGTCCCTCATCATTTAATCCCCATTCACTTTAGTACTTTACCTTCTAACTTAACCATCTTTCTTTTACTAACTTTTAATTTTTTTTGACATAATCCTATTTTTTTTTATTAAAACATCACTACACATTATACTTTTAGGTCATATGAGAATTTGGGGTATTACAAGTCTACCCCCCTTAAAGAAGGTTTCGTCCCCGAAACCTGAATACGTACCGAATAACTCTGGGTAATGTTCTCTCATTTCATCCTCCGCTTCCCATGTAAGATCCGATCCTTTTCGATGTTGCCATTGGACCAACACTTGCCGAACGGATTTGTTGCGGAGTTGCTTCACCTTAGAATCTTTTATTGCCACGGGCTTTTCAACATAATTTAACTTCTCATCTACTTCAATATCATCCAAAGGCACGTATGCCGTCTCATCCGCTAAGCACTTCCTCAATTGCGACACATGAAAAGTGTTATGAACTCCATCCAACGCGGGAGGTAATTCTAACTGGTATGCTACCGCCCCGACCCGGGCGAGTATTATGAATGGTCCAATGTATCGAGGACCCAATTTTCCGCGTTTGCGAAAACGAATTATTCCCCTCCATGGAGAAACCTTCAATAAGACATAATCTCCCACTTGGAATTCAATTTGTCGCCTTCGCCTATCCGCATAGGACTTTTGTCTATCTTGCGCTGCTTTTATCCTTGATCTAACCATATCAATCTTTTCATTCCTCTTGGCTACTATTTCTCTTGACGCGAGTTCTCGTTGACCCACTTCCCCCCAACAAACCGGAGTCCTACATTTTCTTCCATACAGCATCTCGTAGGGGGCCATTTTTATGTTGTTATTGTCACACCCCAACCGATGGCGGAATCATCGGGGCATGGCACTGAGCGAAACAGATTGTCCAGAAGTTTCCATAATTATCATTAATACTATTCAATTTAAATAATACGTCCCATACCGTATCTTAAACAGTAAAATAATTATTACAGACAAAAACTAGACAAATATTCTGTTCCGACAACTCAGATTTAAACATAAATAGTTTATTTATTGGTTTCTAGGACCTCCTTTCCTAGCTTCGATTTCATCACAGCACAGAGAGCATCCTAGACCTTTCCTAGCCTCAAGTTCACAGCATGCTAAGCATGTAAACTTCCTAAGCACCTGTCACATACGTTAAAATAAAGTCAATACATAAAATGTAAAGGTGAGCATACAAGTTTGATAATAGTATATAGAGTTCGAATTCGTTTACGCATAACCAGCACGTACACATAGTGAAATGAAGCACGTTAGTTATCGACATAGATCCATCGATACCAATGACTGCGGGTTGACTGCCCGAGGCAGTTCGCAATACATGATTACCACCGTAATCCATGCAAGTAAAAGATCCTTAACAACCCCCGTGTGAACGGGTGCTGAGTCCAAACTATAGTACTATCGTTGCTAAGGCAGGTAGACAGCATTCCATGTGTAAACATAACAAACAAGCATTCATAAGCCACGTATAACATGCATTAACGGTTAGCGTTCAAATAGCTTAAGTAGTGTGATAGTTGTAGTTTGAATATTCGTAACGCATGTAACACCCAAAAGTGCGTAAAGCAAAAAGGGATCGAGTATACTCACAGCGATTAATGGATTGAAGGGAGCGCTTAGCGAGTACGGTTAGCCTGAATAGATTCGGTAGCATAACGATAAGTGAAACGTAAAACGGGAAACAAGTGTCGGTGAATCGGACAGCTGGTTGATCGGACGATAGTCTGATCGGACGGCTGGTCGTTTGGTTGACAGTCCTCTCGGTCCGCTGTCCGGTCGGTCGGTAGGCCGATCGGATGGCTGCTCGAGTGGATTGTTTCTTCCTATGAGAAGGATGTGTTTGTGTATGATGGCTTGACTTTTGAAGTTTTCGTTGTAGTATTTGAAAACTTTGAAGTATCTTTACCTTTCAGGTCGGTCGATCGGACGGCTGTTCGATCGGCCGGCAACCCGATCGGTTAGGCACTCAAATGAATTGCAATGTTTAGTCTTTGGATCGAATAGGTGTTCGATCGGACGAGTCAACTAGTCAAAGAATTTAAATGAAATGTAAAGTATGATGCAGTGGATCAGACAGTTGATCGATCGAATAACACAACTGCAGTTCGATCGGACAACTGGGTGTCACCTGATCGGACGGCTGTTCGATCGGGTGGCACTTCTAGTGCATGGAACATGTTGAAAAATCGATTAAGTGTTGAAGTATAGTATCTCATGATCCGAAGAGTAATCCGATCGGACAGTAGTTCGATCGAACAACAGTTCATTCAATACAAGTCTTCAAAATAAATTGATTGCGTGGGACCAGGTGTTAGCCGATCGGCTGGCCAGTCGATCGGCTGACTATCTGATCGGCAGGCTGTCCGTTTGGACAGCAGTCCGATCGGTCAGCGTCCTGACCTGATCAGCCTTTTCGCCTATCACTTGGTTGTTCTGTTTGTTTGTCGTTTTATTGAGGTATTTTGACAACGAGTAGAACCATAGATCCTTCGTCCTTACTTGGTTCCTCGGGTCGGACAGGAATCACCCAAATCCGGTCGGTGGACTGTTCGGAACGAAGTTTAACGTTTAACCCGAAGTCGGTTAACCTTGTGGATAGAATTCGGATCTTGAGCCATAAAACCACCGAAGTGATTTGTAAACCGGCTCAGGGTCCGTTTCTACAGGTTTTGAAGTTATTGAGTGAAAAAGAGTTGAAAGAAAGTTGGAAAATCCATCTTCCAATCCTTTTCACCGAGTATATGTTTAGATCTTATGAAAGATCTTTGTTTGTTTATGTGGAAATCGGCTAGATCCAAGTCATTCTTGGTGGATTGAGGCCAAAACATGAAGTTCTTCAAGAACCCACGATGAAATCATCCTAGAACACTTGAATCTTGAATATTTCACGGTTAACAGTTAAGATTTAAAAGATAGAAAGGTGTAGGAGAGTGTATAGATCAGGAAAGTACAAGATTTAGGACGAAAACTTACCGGAATCGAGAGAAATCTGCGAAAAGGTGAGCTGAGCGTGCTGGTCGGTCAGAGATTTCCAAAAGTGGAAAGAATGACAATGACAGGGGTATTTATAGGATGCCAAAAGGGGTAAGTGCTGACCGATCGGCCAGGCAGCTCGATCGGACAGCCTGTCCGATCGGGCAGCAGTCCGTTCGGCTGGCTGTTCGATCGGCTGGGAGCCTGATTGATCAGTCGCACTTTTCGAGTGTTTCGCGCGACGATTTTTGATATTTCGATTTCGATTGCGAGTGGTACGATACGATAGGGTTTCCTAGTCAAATTACTTTTAGTCCCAAATACTCATATCTCGCATAATCTATCTTCCACCAATTATCATAGTTCGTTCACGATTCGAGTTCGATTGCATTTCGAGTTAGATTTCTAGTTTCGATTGCGTTCGCTTGATTATCACAACACAACATAAGTAGACATGCACAGGTAACACGTAAGGCACACACACACGTATAAGAACAAGTAAAAATACGTAGCTCGAGTTGCGAGTTGGATGTCGGTTCGATTAGCATAGCTCGATTATTAGTTGATTAACTTTATCGCATTGTTACTTCCTATAGTTCACAGTCGTAGGTCGATTGAATAACGATTAACACACATCGATTATTGTCATTAACAACACTTACTCCACATAATCTGAATTAAATAAAGAAATTTCTATAAGTCAAGTTGCGCGAAATCGGTCGTTGACTTAAACCTTGACTTTGACTTTGACTTGTGAAAACACGGGGTGTTACAGCCTCCCCTTGTTGAGGGAATTTCGTCCCGAAATTAAGCTGAAAGCTGTACAACGCCGTGAATCACATCTGAGAACTTTCTGTTTGGACCGGTTTTGACTCTGAAATGATAGCGGAATCCGTACACGAACGTGACCAAACACACAAGAACGTACTATAATCGGTGATTCTATAGATTGTTATGAAATCGTACAAAGCACTAGAATCACAATGCTACTTTCTCTCTCTAGCTTCACTCTTTAAACAACTGCGGGCACTTAGCCTTCATGTCGCTTTCGAGTTCCCAAGTGAACTCTGCGCCTCGTTTGCCTTCCAATCGGACTTTCATAATAGGAATGCATGAGCGTCTGAGCTGCTTGGTTTGGCGATCCATGATTTTGACAGGCTTTTCCACGAAGTGTAATGTTTCATTCACTTGTAGATCGTCGAGAGAAACGTGCAAGTCGTGGTCGGCTAGGCACTTTCGGAGGTTTGACACGTGGAAAGTCGGGTGGACATTACTAAGTTCCTCTGGTAGTTCGAGTGTGTAGGCGACTTTTCCGATCCTTTCCAGAATCTTAAAAGGTCCAACATATCGAGGCGCGAGTTTTCCCTTTTTGCCGAATCGGACTACTCCCTTCCAAGGTGATACCTTTAGGAGTACGTAGTCACCAACGCCAAATTCACGGGGCTTGCGCTTTTTATCGGCGTAACTTTTATGTCGATCCCGAGCCTTCACCAGATTGTCTCGAATTTGGAAAATTTTGTCTGTCGTTTATTGTAATAACTCAGGACCGGTTAATTGCGAATGACCCATCTCGTGCCATACAATAGGCGATCGACATCTTCTTCCGTATAATGCCTCGAATGGTGCCATTTGGATGCTAGAATGGTAGCTTCGTCCATCAGAATTTGTCGCAAATTGGTTCGCTTGGGAATCCAAATTCGGTCTAAAAAGTGGAATATCACATTCGATTTGCTCACAAGTTGGGCTCCATCGTGGTAGATTCTTTCTTTCTTCAGGGTGCGTTTGTTAAAACACGCATGTTGAGTGTCGCGGATGAGGGTTTCGAGATCGTGTTGGGCTTGAACATTACGAGTGCTAAGCAGGTAGTTCCGTCTGCTAAGTGCGTCAGCAACAACATTTTCCTTGCCTGGGTGATAACGGATCTCACAGTCATAGTCGTTGAGAAGTTCTACCCATCGGCGTTGACGCATATTAAGTTCCTTCTGATTAAAGATGTGTTGTAGGCTCCTATGATCGGTGAAGATCGTACACTTGGTACCATACAGGTAGTGTCGCCAAATCTTTAATGCAAAAACAACCGCGCCTAGCTCGAGATCATGGGTTGTATAGTTCTTCTCGTGGATTTTGAGCTGACGAGACGCGTAAGCTATGACCTTGTCCCGTTGCATAAGAACACAACCAAGACCAAGGTTGGAAGCATCACAGTAGAAGATGAAATCAGTGTTTCCGTCGGGCAATGTGAGAACAGGAGCGTTGGAAAGCATGTGCTTGAGGGTTCGAAAGGCAGTCTCTTGTTCGGTTTTCCAAACAAAAGGCTTGTCTTTATGCGTGAGAGAGGTAAGCGGTACATCGATCTTTGAGAATCCCTCGATAAATCGTCGATAATAACTTGCTAGTCCGAGAAAAGAGCGGACTTCAGACGGGTTCTTGGGAATAACCCAGCTCTTAACTGCTTCAATCTTCGCAGGATCGACGTGAATGCCTTGACTATTAACAATGAGACCCCAAAATTGAACTTCCTCCAACCAGAATTCACACTTAGAGAACTTGGCATAGAGTTGGTTCCCCTGGAGTAGCTCGAGAACCAAACGTAGATGTTGCGCGTGTTCGGTTTTCGATTTGGAATAGATCAAGACATCGTCGATGAACACGATGACGAAACGCTCGAGATATGGTTTATACACGCGATTCATCAGGTCCATGAAAACCGCTGGCGCGTTGGTTAAACCAAAAGGCATGACAACGAATTCGTAATGACCGTATCGAGTGCGAAACGCAGTTTTGGGTATATCATCCTCTTGTATACGCAGTTGGTGATATCCTGAATGTAGATCGATCTTCGAGAAACACGTGGCGCCTTGTAGCTGATCAAACAAATCGTCGATGCGAGGTAGGGGATAGCGGTTCTTGATAGTTAACTTATTCAATTCCCGATAGTCGATGCACATCCTGAACGATCCGTCCTTCTTTTTGACGAAAAGGACTGGCGCGCCCCAAGGAGAGGTGCTCGGGCGAATGAAGCCTTTCTCAAGTAATTCCTGGAGTTGGGTTGAGAGTTCGCGTATTTCGGACGGCGTGAGTCGGTAAGGAGCTTTGGCGATAGGGTTGGCTCCAGGAATGAGGTCGATACGAAAGTCGATATCACGACTTGGCGGTAGTCCGAGAAGATCCTCTGGAAAAACATTAGGAAATTGTCGAACCACAGGAACTTCTTTCACTTCCTTCTTCTCTTTCTTTTCCTTCTCCGCTACTACGATGTTAGCCAGGAAAGCCCTCTATTCCTTGTGGAGATACTTGCTGGCTTGCACGCACGACATAAGCTTGAGCCCCTTTGAAGTAGTATCGCCATAAACACACAATAAGTCACCATTTGTGAGCGAAAAACGAATCATCTTGTCGAAGCAGACAACTTCAGCATGGTTTTCTCGGAGAAAGTCGTCGAAAATTCCGAGCTGCATCGGAATGAGGTCGATTGGGAAGATGTGATTGTTGAGCTCAAGAGTACAATCACGGATGACAGAATTGACGGCGACGGTTCTTCCGGTAGCGACTTCAACATCGAATGCCGAGGAGAGTTGGGAACGTTTACGGCTAAGGAGTTTCTCAAACTC
Organism: Helianthus tuberosus; assembly: GCA_030545235.1. NCBI lineage: Eukaryota > Viridiplantae > Streptophyta > Magnoliopsida > Asterales > Asteraceae > Helianthus > Helianthus tuberosus. Next base: position 148,095,627 of record CM060381.1, read on the forward strand.
GAACGACACAAAGCAGTTATCGGCTCCAGTATCAAACAAACATGAAGCATAAATACCATTCACAAGGAACGTACCATTGACCACGTTGTTGTCGGCCTGGGCTTGACGCACGTTGAGGTTGAAAGTTCTGGCACGTGCGGCCTGTTGTTGTTGCTGCTGTTGTTGTTACTGCTGTTGTTGTTGCTGCTGGGGCTGCTGTTGCTGAGGCTCTTGTTTCACGACCCTGTTTGGGCACATGTTGGCGAAATGGTTCGGGTGGCCACATGCGAAGCAGGCTCTGGCTTTGACTGCGGGTGCCGGAGGAGCTTGTTGACCCTATGGGGCAGTGAGTAGAGCTTGATGAGCAGGAGCTTGTCGGATACGGCAATTGGTAGTAAAATGGCCGTATACATTGCAATGAGCACAAAAACGGCAAGCAATGGCAGTTGGATGGTGGTAGGTGCAAGTAGGGCAGAGCGGGTGTGGTCCAGTGTATGCACGCTTTGTAGGCGGTGCATTGGCCACAGGCGCCGCTACTTGACGTTGTTGGGCAGGTACAGCTTGAATCGGTGCAGCAGTGATCGCACAATTCTTGTTGCTGGAGCTGTTCTTCCTCTTGTTCTTCCTCCTGTTGCTCGATGAGGTGGGTTCAGCAGTTGGTGCGGTAGCGGTAGCTTGATGCAGATGCTTCGAAGTCTTATCCCAGACACCAGCCTTAACCCTTTTGTCATTGATTTCGGCGGCCAGTAGGTAGGTTTCTTCAATCGTCGTAGTCTTAACCGCTTGCACGAAATCAGCAACGCAGTCGGGCAAAGCTCGGATACACTTCTTGATTGTCATGTCGGGAGTCTTGACTTGATCGGGACAGATAATGCTGAGCTGTTTGAAACGAGCAGTGAGACCAGTATTGTCACCATCCTTTTGCTGTATGTGCCAAAATTCATCTTCTAGCTTTTGACGTTCGCGAGGAGGGCAGAATTCCTCTAGCATAACTTCCTTGAGCTCGTCCCACGACAGACCGTAGGCTGCATCGTTCCCTCGCTTGTTCCTCTCGGCCGTCCACCAGTCTAGTGCACGGGACTGGAAAACGCCGGTAGCATTCAGAGTACGGAGGTCATCAGGGTAACCACTCTGTCGCAGAGTAACCTCAATGGAATCAAACCAGTGAAATAGTGCAGTGGGACCTCCTTCGCCAGTGAATTCTTTTGGCCCACACGACTTGAATTGTTTGAAACTGAAGGGCCTTGCGGTAGCTTTGGGAGCGTCAGTTCTCGATTCCTCGGATGATTTGCTGGCATTCTCATAAACATCACTCACGGCCTTTGCCACACTTTTGGCGATGATGGAAGCAAGGCGTTTGTCTCTCTTTTCTTGACGAGAAAGTGCGTGACGGGATCCAGACGACATTGTCTGCAATAGACATTGCCACGGAACTCAACACATGTGTTCGAATCTCACCTCACACGTCTACTACTACTAAAGCTCAGTAACACGTACCGTGTAAACACATAGACATATAACCATGCAAGACACAGAACCATTTAATCACATAACCACATAAACACATAGAGCACAAATCACGTAGGCATGTCGAGCACATAATCACATAACACCCAAACATGTCAAGCACTGAAACAGGGAAACACATGCGCACTTAATCACTAGAGGCAGTCAGAAAACAGAAACCTATTATTCCTCGTCGGCGATTGCTCGAGAATAGCGTAGTATAAGCGTATATCGTAGCATGAAGTCGTTCAAAGTTTCGCGATTTGTTAATGATTTGAGATAGAACTGCAGTGCGAGTCGTGTGTGTCGATCGAAGTAAAAACAAAAATCGAGTAAATCCCAAAATTTAAACACATAAACAGGTAAGCACATATATAAGCACATAAAATTGACGAAACATCAGAGCCGACAGTTGCGGCTCACATAAAAATCGAGAAATGGATTGTCTGCGGCTATTAGATGTTGACTAACCAAAGTGATTCGACTATTCGCAAGGACTTGTTGTCTACGTCTGACTTTCAGAATTGTGTCCTTGCCTCGATTCTTGGGCGTTGGGCACACATCCCGTTAGTCGTGTCGTGACTTCAGGTCGTTGGAGTCCGTCGAGACTTTGGTGAGAATCTTGTAAAGTGTGCGGAACAAGTCGTCAAGGTTAGGGTTTCACCCCTGGCTTAACAACTTCGTTCCTGTTTTGATAAAATAGAGGAGATTATTCATCAAAATATGGGTTTCACCCCTAGTTTGGTATAATTCTCCCGTTGAACAAGCGTTCGTTATTGAAAAATAAGAAAGAAGTCATCGGTAAGTTGACAAAACAGCATTGATTAAGCAATTTAGTCGAGAGTTTGCGGTTTTCACGCCTAATCATAACCTTATTGCCTATTCGAGTGCAGTAATAGTGTAGCATAAGCGAGAATAGCGAGGAAATAAGCTCGTACATAGTCCCTACTGGTTATGCACAAGTCGGTCTGCTGGTTCTTAACTATAGTCTAGGTATCTAAGACTTCGGCCCGGAATAGGTCGAGTCTTGCCTAATTCCCTATAGTTATGGCTCTGATACTAATCTGTCACACCCCAACCGATGGCGGAATCATCGGGACATGGCACTGAGCGAAACAGATTGTCCAGAAGTTTCCATAACAATCATCAATACTATTCAATTTAAATAATACGTCCCATACCATATCTCAAACAGTAAAATAATTATTACAGACAAAAACTAGACAAATATTCTGTTCCGACAACTCAGATTTAAACATAAATTGTTTATTAATTGGTTTCTAGGACCACCTTTCCTAGCTTCGATTTCATCACAGCACAGAGAGCATCCTAGATCTTTCCTAGCCTCAAGTTCACAGCATGCTAAGCATGTAAACTCCCTAAGCACCTGTCACATACGTTAAAATAAAGTCAATACATAAAATGTAAAGGTGAGCATACAAGTTTGATAATAGTATATAGAGTTCGAATTCGTTTACGCATAACCAGCATGTACACATAGTGAAATGAAGCACGTTAGTTATCGACATAGATCCATCGATACCAATGACAGCGGGTTGACTGCCCGAGGCAGTTCGCAATACATGATTACCACCGTAATCCATGCAAGTAAAAGATCTTTAACAACCCCCGTGTGAACGGGTGCTGAGTCCAAACTATAGTACTATCGTTGCTAAGGCAGGTAGACAGCATTCCATGTGTAAACATAACAAACAAGCATTCATAAGCCACGTATAACATGCATTAACGGTTAGCGTTCAAATAGCTTAAGTAGTGTGATAGTTGTAGTTTGAATATTCGTAACGTATGTAACACCCAAAAGTGCGTAAAGCAAAAAGGGATCGAGTATACTCACAGCGATTAATGGATTGAAGGGAGCGCTTAGCGAGTACGGTTAGCCTGAATAGATTCGGTAGCATAACAATAAGTGAAATGTAAAACGGGAAACAAGTGTCGGCGAGTCTATCATCCGATCGGACGGCTGACCGTTCGGTTGACAGTCCGCTCGGTCCGCTGTCCGCTCGGTCGGTAGGCCGATCGGATGGCTGCTCGAGTGGATTGTTTCTTCCTTTGAGAAGGATGTGTTTGTGTATGATGGCTTGAATTTTGAAGTTTTCGTTGTAGTATTTGAAAACTTTGAAGTATCTTTACCTTTCAGGTCGGTCGATCGGACGGCTGTTCGATCGGCCGGCAACCCGATCGGTTAGGCATTCAAATGAATTGCAATGTTTAGTCTTTGGATCGGACAGGTGTTCGATCGGACAGGTGTTCGATCGGACGAGTCAACTAGTCAATGAATTTAAATGAAATGTAAAGTATGGTGCAGTGGATCGGACAGTTGATCGATCGAATAACATAACTGTTGTTCGATCGGACAACTGGGTGTCACCTGATCGGACGGCTGTTCGATCGGGTGGTACTTCTAGTGCATGGAACATGTTGAAAAATCGATTAAGTGTTGAAGTATAGTATCTCATGATCCGAAGAGTAATCCGATCGGACAGTAGTTCGATCGAACAACAGTTCATTCAATACTAGTCTTCAAAATAAATTGATTGCGTGGGACCAGGTGTTAGCCGATCGGCTGGCCAGTCGATCGGCTGACTATCCGATCGGCTGGCTGTCCGTTCGGACAGCAGTCCGATCGGTCAGCGTCCTGACCTGATCAGCCTTTTCGCCTATCACTTGGTTGTTCTGTTTGTTTGTCGTTTTATTGAGGTATTTTGACAACGAGTAGAACCATAGATCCTTCGTCCTTACTTGGTTCCTCGGGTCGGACAGGAATCACCCAAATCCGGTCGGTGGACTGTTCGGAACGAAGTTTAACGTTTAACCCGAAGTCGGTTAACCTTGTGGATAGAATCCGGACCTTGAGCCATACAACCACCGAAGTGATTTGTAAACTGGCTCAGGGTCCGTTTCTACAGGTTTTGAAGTTATTGAGTGAAAGAGAGTTGAAAGAAAGTTGGAAAATCCATCTTCCAATCCTTTTCACCAAGTATATGTTTAGATCTTATGAAAGATCTTTGTTTGTTTATGTGGAAATCGGCTAGATCCAAGTCATTCTTGGTGGATTGAGGCCAAAACATGAAGTTCTTCAAGAACCCATGATGACATCATCCTAGAACACTTGAATCTTGATGATTTCATGGTTAAAAGTTAAGATTTAAAAGATAGAAAGGTGTAGGAGAGTGTATAGATCAAGAAAGTACAAGATTTAAGACGAAAACTTACCGGAATCGAGAGAAATCTGCGAAAAGGTGAGCTGAGCGTGCTGGTCGGTCAGAGGTTTCCAAAAGTGGAAAGAATGACAATGACAGGGGTATTTATAGGATGCCAAAAGGGGTAAGTGCTGACCGATCGGCCAGGCAGCTCGATCGGACAGCCTGTCCGATCGGGCAGCAGTCCGTTCGGCTGGCTGTTCGATCGGCTGGGAGCCTGATCGATCAGTCGCACTTTTCGAGTGTTTCGCGCGACGATTTTTGATATTTCGATTTCGATTGCGAGTGGTACGATACGATAGGGTTTCCTAGTCAAATTACTTTTAGTCCCAAATACTCATATCTCGCATAATCTATCTTCCACCAATTATCATAGTTCGTTCACGATTCGAGTTCGATTGCATTTTGAGTTAGATTTCTAGTTTCGATTGAGTTCGCTTGATTATCACAACACAACATAAGTAGACATGCACAGGTAACACGTAAGGCACACACACACGTATAAGAACAAGTAAAAATACGTAGCTCGAGTTGCGAGTTGGATGTCGGTTCGATTAGCATAGCTCGATTATTAGTTGATTAACTTTATCGCATTGTTACTTCCTATAGTTCACAGTCGTAGGTCGATTGAATAACGATTAACACACATCGATTATTGTCATTAACAACACTTACTCCACATAATCTGAATTAAATAAAGAAATTTCTATAAGTCAAGTTGCGCGAAATCGGTCGTTGACTTAAACCTTGACTTTGACTTTGACTTGTGAAAACACGGGGTGTTACAGCCTCCCCTTGTTGAGGGAATTTCGTCCCGAAATTAAGCTGAAAGCTGTACAACGCCGTGAATCACATCTGAGAACTTTCTGTTTGGACCGGTTTTGACTCTGAAATGATAGCGGAATCCGTACACGAACGTGACCAAACACACAAGAACGTACTATAATCGGTGATTCTATAGATTGTTATGAAATCGTACAAAGCACTAGAATCACAATGCTACTTTCTCTCTCTAGCTTCACTCTTTAAACAACTGCGGGCACTTAGCCTTCATGTCGCTTTCGAGTTCCCAAGTGAACTCTGCGCCTCGTTTGCCTTCCCATCGGACTTTCATAATAGGAATGCATGAGCGTCTGAGCTGCTTGGTTTGGCGATCCATGATTTTGACAGGCTTTTCCACGAAGTGTAATGTTTCATTCACTTGTAGATCGTCGAGAGAAACGTGCAAGTCGTGGTCGGCTAGGCACTTTCGGAGGTTTGACACGTGGAAAGTCGGGTGGACATTACTAAGTTCCTCCGGCAGTTCGAGTGTGTAGGCGACTTTTCCGATCCTTTCTAGAATCTTAAAAGGTCCAACATATCGAGGCGCGAGTTTTCCCTTTTTGCCGAATCGGACTACACCCTTCCAAGGTGATACCTTTAGGAGTACGTAGTCACCAACGCCAAATTCACGGGGCTTGCGCTTTTTATCGGCGTAACTTTTCTGTCGATCCCGAGCCTTCACCAGATTGTCTCGAATTTGGAAAATTTTGTCTGTCATTTCTTGTAATAACTCAGGACCGGTTAATTGCGAATGACCGATCTCGTGCCATACAATAGGCGATCGATATCTTCTTCTATATAATGCCTCGAATGGTGCCATTTGGATGCTAGAATGGTAGCTGTTGTTATACGAGAATTCGACTAACGGCAGGTATTTATCCCAATTACCACCGAAGTCTAAGACACACGATCGGAGCATGTCTTCAAGAGTACGAATCGTTCTTTCAGTCTGACCGACGGTTTGAGGGTGAAAAGCAGTACTTAGATTCAGCGTTGTACCGAGTGCCGCTTGAAACGTTTCCCACAGTCGCGTGGTAAACCGAGCATCACGATCATTGATGATGTCACGAGGCATCCCATGATTACAAATGATCTCGTCGGTGTAGATTCGGGCTAATCGTTCTACCTTGTAGTCTTCTCGTATCGGCAGGAAGTGAGCTGATTTAGTCAAGCGGTCGACCACAACCCAAATACTGTCGTGACCTGATGACGTGTGTGGTAGCTTGGTTATAAAGTCCATAGCTATACTTTCCCACTTCCACATGGGAATTGGTGGTTGTTCGAGTAAGCCAGAGGGTCTTTGATGTTCGGCCTTGACTCTAGCACAAGTTAGGCATTTTCCGACGTAGAGAGCGATATCTCTTTTCATACCCGGCCACCAGTACTTATAACGAAGATCCTGGTACATTTTGTCAGCACCGGGATGAACAGAATACCGGGATTTGTGGGCTTCGTCCATCAGAATTTGTCGCAAATTGGTTCGCTTGGGAATCCAAATTCGGTCTAAAAAGTGGAATATCCCATTCGATTTGCTCACAAGTTGGGCTCCATCGTGGTAGATTCTTTCTTTCTTCAGGGTGCGTTCGTTAAAACACGCATGTTGAGCGTCGCGGATGAGGGTTTCGAGATCGTGTTGGGCTTGAACATTACGAGTGCTAAGCAGATAGTTCCGTCTGCTAAGTGCGTCGGCAACAACATTTGCCTTACCTGGGTGATAACGGATCTCACAGTCGTAGTCGTTGAGAAGTTCTACCCATCGGCGTTGACGCATATTAAGTTCCTTCTGATTAAAGATGTGTTGTAGGCTCGTATGATCGGTGAAGATCATACACTTGGTACCATACAGGTAGTGTCGCCAAATCTTTAATGCAAAAACAACCGCGCCTAGCTCGAGATCATGGGTTGTATAGTTCTTCTCGTGGATTTTGAGCTGACGAGACGCGTAAGCTATGACCTTGTCCCGTTGCATAAGAACACAACCAAGACCAAGGTTGGAAGCATCACAGTAGACGATGAAATCATTGTTTCCGTCGGGCAATGTGAGAACAGGAGTATTGCAAAGCATGTGCTTGAGGGTTTGAAAGGCAGTCTCTGGTTCGGTTTTCCAAACAAAAGGCTTGTCTTTATGCATGAGAGAGGTAAGCGGTACAGCGATCTTTGAGAATCCCTCGATACATTGTCGATAATAACCCGCTAGTTCGAGAAAAGAGCGGACTTCAGACGGGTTCTTGGGAATAACCCAGCTCTTAACTGCTTCAATCTTCGCAGGATCGACGTGAATGCCTTGACTATTAACAATGTGACCCCAAAATTGAACTTCCTCCAACCAGAATTCACACTTAGAGAACTTGGCAAAGAGTTGGTTCCCCTGGAGTAGCTCGAGAACCAAACGTAGATGTTGCGCGTGTTCGGTTTTCGATTTGTCTTGAGTTGGGTAATGGTTTTCATGCTGCTTGAGTTGTCTTGAAGCATAAGCAACGACTTTACCCCTTCGCATTAACACGCCACCTAAACCTTGGTGGGAGGCGTCTGCATATACTACCAAATCATCCGTTCCATCCGGTAGTGTTAACACCGGAGAATTTGTAAGCTTTTCTTTCAAGGTCTGAAACGCCTTCTCTTGTTCTTCGCCCCATATAAACTTTTCGCTCTTCTTTGTTAATTTCGTCATGGGTGAGGCTATCTTGGAGAAATCCTGGATAAATCTTCTGTAATATCCAGCCAAACCCAGAAAACTTTTTATTTCGCTTGGATTCTTCGGGGTTACCCAATTTATTACCGCATCTACTTTGGATGGGTCCACAAGGACACCATCCGCATCGATTATATGACCCAAAAACTGTACCTCTCTAAGCCAAAAGGCACACTTTGAGAACTTTGCATATAACTTTTCCTTGCGAAGCGTTTCTAATACATCACGTAGGTGGGAAGCATGCTCTGCTTCACTTCGGGAGTATATTAGTATATCGTCAATAAAAACGATTACATACTTATCAAGCATATGTCGGCACACCCGATTCATTAAATCTATAAACGCAGCTGGTGCGTTCGTTAGCCCAAAGGACATTACTAAAAACTCGTAATGTCCATACCGCGCTCGAAACGCAGTCTTCGGCACATCTTCATCTCGTACACGCAGTTGGTGATAACCCGACCGCAGATCGATTTTCGAAAACCAACTTGCCCCTTGTAACTGGTCGAATAGGTCATCAATTCGGGGAAACGGGTAACGATTCTTCACCGTCAACTTATTCAACTCTCGATAGTCGATGCACATTCGCATCGAACCATCTTTCTTCTTCACGAATAATACGGGCGCTCCCCATGGTGAAACACTTGGTTTAATGAAACCCTTATCGAGTAACTCTTGAAGTTGCGTCATCAATTCTTTCATTTCGGTCGGGGCCAGCCGATAAGGAGTTTTAGCTACCGGTTTTGCATCCGGGTTAAGCTATATTTTTAATTCTACTTCCCGTTCGGGCGGAAGCCCCGGTAAATCTTCCGGAAACACATCCGGATATTCGTTCACTGCTTTCACATCTTCAAGCTTTGGGACACCTCGATTAGTGTCAATCACGTAAGATAAATATGCCTTACCTCCGTTCTTCACATGTTTGACAGCTTTAATTATGGAACACAATTTTGACTTGATGACCCTATCTCCTTGAACACTTACCCGTTTCCCCCCCCCCCCGAGGTGACTACATGAATGACTTTCTTTTCACATTGAATTTCAGCATGGTTTTGGGCCAGCCAATCCATTCCTACAACTACTTTAAATTCCCCCATGTACATCGGGACAAGATTTATATTAAATTCCTCATCTTCGATTAAGATCTTACAGTTTCTACAAATATCATGTAACAAATAGCTTTTACTATCAGCAACATCCACTTCTAAGGGTACTAACATCTTCTCAAGCGTAAATGATGGATGAACTAACAATTCATTAGAAATAAACGATCTACTAGCCCCGGAATCAAATAATACATTCATAGGCATAGAATTAACCAAGAATATACCTGAGACCACATCCGGGCTAGTCTTAGCTTCATCCGAGGTTAACTGGAACATCCTCCCACGAGCCTTGGAAGACTCATCCTTCTTTCCATCTTTCTTTGCCCCTTGTTGGAGTTTCGGACATTCCGCTTTAATGTGCCCCGTTTGGTTACAATTGTAACACGCTTTTGAGTTTTCGGGGCACCTATAATACGGATGTCCCTCTTGCCCACATTTATAGCATCCTTTCTTTCCCAACAAACATTCACCCGAATGATGCTTCCCACATGTCTTGCAAGTCAGAATCCCACTACTTGTCTTCCCTTTCCTGTTTTGATCTTGATATTTCGCCTTTTTCGATGGGTTTGTGTTGGTGGGCTTCTCCGCCACCCTTTTCTCTCCCCGTTCAACTTGCCTTCTTAACTCGATCTCCCTATCTCTTACCCAGTCAATTAATTCATTCAACGTTGCACACTTGGAGGGATTTACAAACTCCCGATATTCAGCCTTTAACATAGCATGATAACGTATGATTTTCAACCTTTCAGTCCCCGCTATCTCCCCACAAAATTTCACCTTCTCGAGGAACTTATTCGTTATTTCGTCAATCGTTTCATCCTTTTGTCGAAGACGTAAGAAGTCTTCTTGAATCTTATCAAGTGCGGATTGTGGGCTATGATATTTCAGAAATGGCTCTTTGAACTCTTGCCATGTTAATGTTTGTACTTTGTCATCCCCCAATTCCTTCGAATGTGCGTCCCACCAATCCTTTGCTTGTAGTTGTAGGAGGCCTATAGCAAACATCACTTGATCCTCCACTTCACATCTACTTCTTACAAACACTGCCTCGGTGCTTGAAATCCATCTTTGACAAGCTATCGGGTCAATTTCCCCTTTGTACGGAAAGGGGTTACATGCCATGAATTCCTTGTACGTGCACCTTCGAGTACTTTTCTTTGTTTGTTTCCCCTTTGTACGGAAAGGGGTTACATGCCATGAATTCCTTGTACGTGCACCTTCGAGTACTTTTCTTTGTTTGTAGTTCATTAATCATCTCTTTTAGTTCTTCCACCTTGGACGTTACTAGAGTATCGATTACCCCCAATACTTGACCTTCCACCTCTTGAGCTAGTCGAGGAATACTAGCTTCAATCGCTTTCTCTACTTCTTCCACAATCATTGTTCTCATTTCATTTCGGCGTGCTTCATCGTCATCATTTACATTTACCACATCAGCCATCTACATAAAACATTCATTACATTCATTAGATTTCATTTCATACTTCCCACCATCATGTTTTCACATCATTTTATCATGACACATTCCATTCATCATTCATACTTCATGCCTTATCGTCATTGACGATCGTATTGTATCATTCTTTATTTTAGACATTCATTCATCCTTTCTATCATATAACCATGTTAGCAATACGTAACTCTCATTCTTTCCAATATGTAAAAGAAATTACTCGCGACTAAATCATACTTAAACTTTCTTTGGAAACTCAACGTTTCCGACAACCAACTTCATAGTATTCTTTATCCCATATACCTTGGTATCACTTTTTTTTATTCTTTTTATCCCCCATTTTATATATTTCTAGTTACAAATTCGATTGAATCGACATTTAATTGTGTTTTATTTGAATATTGTAGTTTTGGAAAGCTTGTTGGTGATTCGTTGCGGAAAACTCAAGAAAATATGAAGTTTGTGGAAATTTTGCCCAGACACAGTTGTGTTGGTTATCTGAGTACAAAGTCACACAGCTGTGTCAGCCTTGCCACACACCCTGATCTCAGCAACAAGCATGAACGGTCCACACAGTTGTGTCACTTAGCGACACAACTGTGTGCGGCGCCAGATCTGATATAACCTAATGTTTAGCTCCCATTTCATTTGACCCGTTCTAACCCCCAAACTGATCCGATTCATCCCACATCTTTCCACAACATCCCGTAACCATTCCATAACATTCCGTAACTAAATTATTTGTAATGCAAAAATTTCAACTTTTAAAATACTTACTTGCCTCGCGCCGCGGAACGAACACACACTTCTCACGAGCTTTCAGTTTGAGTTCAAGCACTTAATGCTTAAATCCCTCAAACCTAGGCTCTGATACCAACTTAAAACGCCCACTTTTCACATTTAACAGATAACATAAACCTCATACAATTTTTTTGGGAAAATTTGGACATGACCCATTCGTAAAGTAAACGTTTTCCTGCTTTTTAACGAAACCATTCAAGTTACATTCTACGACACTATTCGAAAGATGCTAAATTAAAAAACCATACACAATTTACCCAAAACATTCGATCCAAAGTATCCAAAATAGAGTTTAAACTTCAAACTACTACAATCATCCTAAATACTAGTTTAACATTTACTACCCAAAAACGATTTAGACCCATTTCAAAAGATGTCTTGAACCGGAAGCGCATAAGGTCGACGTTGCGTGTGTGTGTTCGGTCCGAGCGCGCCGCAATTAATCATGAGATTTACCTATCATATACAACAACAAAACACTTGTTAGTCCATAATGCATAACAATTTAATTCCTTTACTTCCGTATCATTATTCGACCCGTTAACATAACATGTTTCTTTACTAACATGATCACTCTCTTTCGGAAACATTCATCATACTACTTTCCGATTCATTTATAATGAATCGCTACATGCCATATCTTTAAATGTACTTACATCATTTGACCCGTTATGAACAAGTCAAATTCCCAAACATTCCAATAATCATTTTACTTATCATTCCAACCCATTAGACGGGTCATTTCAAATTTACTACAACACCATCTTTTGGACATTTCTCCATATAAACTCTTTGCGTTTATTCAATCATAAATCATAAGAAAACTTACACTAAATTCATAGTACTAAATATTATCATTCATGAATCTACAAGTAGAGTACATAAAGTTCATATGAACTTACCGCGATCTTGAGATGCGTGTGCCTTCGAGTGACTTGCGCCTTCTTCCTTCTTCGTGCCTATATGTCATAATCTCATACTTTAGCTTTCATAAACAATACTTTCACAATCCTTATAATACGTTATGGCATCTACTATTCACATACATCATTATCATAAAGAAGTTGCATCAATCTTAACAAGCATTCATGTAAAAACCATAACTAAACTCACTTAGGCATTTCGTCGAACACATTGTGTGCGTATCACTAGTTTAGCACAATGTACAAGCATCCTAAGCACAATTTCCATAATTCACTCATTGGTTAACATAAACATCCCTAACTTGGAAATTTATCATCCTAATCATGAACACATAGTTCCAAATCATTTACTCCTAACCTTTTCACCAACATCAATCAAATTAACATGTAGAACTTCACAATTTCTAACCATTACTTAACATGCAAGTGGGTTTTGCCCTAATCATGTTCATATTCGAAATTTAGCAGCTAATGATGTCTAGACCTTCATAGCAACCATTAATCATACTGAATTTTGAATTACATTCACGAATCATACAAAACCCACATAATCAAACATCATCAAATCACAAAATTTAACTTACTTGAGATCAAGAACACTTAGATAATCAGGATTCTTAGGTCATGCATTCGATTCTTCAATAATCTGGCTTTCAATTGATGGAATCTAGTGATTTAGGGCTTTGTGAGGGAAGGGATCCCCCTCCTGGCTTCTCACGATCGCACATACCAGACTTGTCTGGTTTCTTTTTTTTTTTTTTTATCAATTTATAACATTATTTACACATTTAGTCCCTCATCATTTAATCCCCATTCACTTTAGTACTTTACCTTCTAACTTAACCATCTTTCTTTTACTAACTTTTAATTTTTTTGACATAATCCTATTTTTTTTTATTTTTTTTATTTTTTTATTAAAACATCACTACACATTATACTTTTAGGTCATATGAGAATTTGGGGTGTTACAGACGGAACGGACGTTCCGCGCACATGGAATGCGCAGCAGCTGCGCAGATGCTATATGTAACCCTAGAACCCTCCGTACTTGGACAGCACACTACGCTAACCAACGTACAATACAAGGGTTACTACTTACATATGCATTATAGTTATCTTATTTATTAACAACTTTGTATCTGCTGGCCTCTGCGCCTTATCCAAATCAATGCAAAGTGTACTTACACTATGCCTCTATGTTTTATTGCAAATGCATGCAATCTTTTTTGGTAAGCACAAAAACACTATGGTAACATAACACAAGTCTCATGAACGGTCCGAGGTCACAGGTACCGTTCAAGATCCAGCCCTACGTTCACATATGAGCTTTATACCATCTTGATTTGTCTTACCTAAACAAAGTAATTGTACTCATGCAAATATTGTAACTAAAACATACAATACATCAACAAAAGTTACTTGTGCGACAACACATTAACAAAAGATTGTGCGACAGCACGTTAGTACAGTTACCTGCGTGACAGCGCATTAACAAAACTACATGCGGGGTGGCGCATTGACAAACATTTACTTGCGTAAAAGCGCATTGACCAAACAAAAGTTGATTCAATATCCTAAACAAATTCAAAATAAATGACAACCTTTGTTGTCATCCAAGGTATCCGCCACATCAGGAGGCGGACGTTATTGTTCGTTTCTCAACAACAATTAAGGCAACACTGGTAATGATCCTCGCCAAAGTCAGGACAACTGGTGTCCCAGCTAACCTTTGGCGCATTACAACATATAGGGAACAGCTATATACCCGCGCACATAGCTACCGAGGCGCACAGCTAGCCAACTTCACAAGTAAAGTTTTTTCATGCTTTGCCCCAAATAAACTTGCTACTTCTCAAAAGCAAAAAGCTCACACTCCATCTTTATAGTCCAGTACTCCACTTACTTGCCATTGGCGCATAGGAGCAACACTGGACTGGGGGGACTTGAAGGGGTATGGTCCCAAAAACCCTGCGTAAGCGCATAGGACCATACCCTAACTTCATTCCAAAGAACATCCTAAACAAAACCTTGTGCGGCGCGCAGCGGTTCTAAACATGATTTGGTAGAAAAAAACTTCGATAACCATGCGCCAGAGAAAAAGAGAGACAAACATTCAACTAACACCCTTGCGCGGGCTTGCGCAAGGACACAATTAGGCTTGAAGAGTAAAACCTCAATATCTCCGCGCGCCTGAAGTCAAGACTTGAACAAAAGGAATCTTTCTGTTACAATAGAATGGACACGTGGCAAAGGCATATGGGTTTACAGCTATTGATCTTCTAGAAGGACTTAAATGCTCATCGTGCTTGGCCATTCGGTTACAACTGACTGTGACGTGGCACAATCATGGGCGCCCATCTAAATCACGATGATGGCACTCACTTGAAGGAAGATCTACACAAAACCACTTTCCACATGGCATCTCCCCAACCGTTGATCAAACTCACAATCCGTGTGCATGGATGTGAAGTTAACTATTAACGGAAAGTAGAATAACCGCTAAACGGAAAAGTGCTTTCCGTCACTCTCTCCATTACACCATTTTCCCTCCAAAATCCGGTTACAAATAAGGTACTACAGGTATGATCTCACAAGTTACTTGTAACAACCCGACTTTCCGGGTCATTACTTATATCTGTCTTTTCTTGCTTAATTATTTGTACTCCCGAGATTCTGATTGTCGCTAAGGGTTAAACTACATTTTAAACTATATTTTACAATGCGTTCACAATGCTTATTTCAAACGCAGTTATCGCATTTTAACGCTATTCACAACGCATACTATTTAACGCACTTTATCGCATATTACATCTCATGTTTATACTAAATGCTATCACAACGTAATCTCAACGCAGACTCGAAACGCAGATTTACTTTTATGCATTTTATGCGTCATGTGTGTTATTTGTGTGATTACTTGTTTTTGTTATGTGGTTATCTCAATGCAACGCTTACACGCAACTCGCTTAAACGCAACGCTTAACGCACGAAACGAAAGTTGGAAAACTAACTCGCACAACACGACTGTCCGAATGGACATCCGGTAGAAATGGACATCCGTCCGGATGACCATCCGACCGAACAGCCATTCGACACCTCGCCTTCTCTCCACCACCTTATCTCCTCTCTCACCCTATAAATACCCGCCGTACACCACTGTTCACTAATGTGACAGCTCTATTCGACCAGTTCGCTCCCAAGTTACTTTCAAGCACTTTTTCCCTCGATTCAAGGCCATTTCGTAAGTATTTCTCCCTAAATCTTGTAAAATCTTCATCACTATACACTTCTTCATCATCTTCTCCATCAAAATCATATGTTTTCATCTTGAAATCACCTGATTTGGACTCCTTGAAGGTGGTTCTCGCTCAGTTTCTTAAGCAAACTATTGTGTGACATCATCTCATCAAGATTTGTCCTGATCTAAAGGATTTCCACACATTTTAACACGAATCTCAATAAGATTTCAACTGATTTCAACTTTCCTTTAAACTTTCTTCAACTTTCTTTACTTTTCTACTCAAAACCGAAGGAATCTAGATTCATTCAGGCTCTCTACTCATTCTCTAGTTGGGAACTGGCTTGAAGATGGATTTCCACCAGAGAGATGACTGATTAACGGTTTGAACATGAAACTTCGTCAGGTACAGTAAGTATGATCGAATGGGGTGGTTCACATCTGATCGAACGAGCTGGACTTGGTGAGTTTTCCCGTTGTTTGACACGTCATCACGCCGTCTCCGTTAAACTTCAAACTTTTAAACTTAGAAATTTTACAAAGTTTACAAAACAATAGATTACCCAATCGAATGATCATCCAATCGAATGACCATTCGACCTGGTGACTTGCCCTTTGTACTATCTCTTGTTCAAAACAATTTGACTAAATTTTAAACTACAAATTTCTCGATCGAATAGCCATCCGATCGAATGGCCATCCGTCCGGATGACCATCCGACCGAATGACTTGTTTAAATACTACAGCGAAAACTTCAAAAGTTTTTTAAACGATTTACAAACACCCATATCTCATTCAAATGGCCATCCGTTCGAATGGCCATCCGCTCTGATGACCATCCGCTCAGATAACCATCCGATCGAATGGGTATTCACCCGTTCGACACACCATTCGACACTTAACACATCCGACACTCCGTTACGCACTGTACAACGCTTATGCTACTGTTCTATGCTCAGTCTAAACTCCAACGCGCTCCCTTCAATCCAATCAAGGCTGTGTTTATTTGTTAAACACATACTGTGAGTACACTCGAACCCTTTTTCGCTTAATAAACTTTTGGGTGTTACATACGTTTTCTATATCAACTCCCAACGCACACAATACTCAACTCTTTTATAAATGCTAACCGCTCTCACATGTTATATGTGACTTGATGAATGCTTGTATGTTATGTTTACACAGTGATTGTTTGCCTGACACCTTAGCAACGATAGTACTATAGTTTGGACTCAGCACCTGTTTGTTCAGGGGTTGTTAAGGGCCTTACTTCAGATGTTCACAGTAGTGAAAATGTGTTGCGCATTCTACAACTCGCAGTCATGTCGGTTGCATGAGTCGTTGTCGATAGCTTACTTGATTCACATTTCTACGTGTTACATGCTAGTTATGCGTAAACGCTTTCGCTACTATATACTACGCAAACTTGTGTACTCACCTTTACATTTTATGTATTGACTTTATTTTAACGTATGTGACAGGTTGATAGGATGCTATGTATGCTGTGACGAATCAAGTAGGAAGTCTAGAAACTCCATTAAATAGATCTGAGTTGTTGAAACAGTTTATTTGTTTTTGAGACTTATATCTGTAATGACTGTTTTTTACTTTGTCTGTTAGTAGTATGGGATATTAACATTAAAGATATGGTAATTTAATAGTTGTTGTGGATTCTCTTGAACAATCTGTTTTGCTCAGTGCCACGCCCCGATGTTTCAGCCATCGGTTGGGGTGTGACAGATTGGTATCAGAGCCATAACTGTAGGGAATTAGGAAAGACACGACCTAGTCTGGGTTTTGATGTCTTAGGATTGACCTAGTCTATTGTCTAAGTACCAACAGACCCCTTCGTGCAAACCTAGAAAGTATCAAGGGTAGCACTCTCGCTCGAAAACTACAACTTTGCGTGAACACCGCATACTATAGCTTCGTGCAAAGTCGACCTTTCCTAAGGTCAAACACTATATGGCCTTCCTAAGGCTGACACAATATACACATTTTCAAAAACACTCGCATAACACAACCGAGTGATTTGGTCGAGATTAGGTGTGAAAACCAAGAACTCTCGATAAAATCGCTCACTATACGCGTAATTTTTACTCACAGCACGAGAATCTCTCGTCGAGTCAGGAGTGAAATCCACATCTCGACAAAATTCTCCATCTCTATCTCATGGTTATGCCACACTTTCAGGAACAGGATCGTTAAGTTAGGGGTGAAACCCGCATCTTAATGACTAGTTTCACTCTCTACTTCGGTTTTACAAAACTCTCACCAAATTCTCGATGGATTCCAATGGCTCAATTCACGTAGTAACAGAAAGGATGCGTGCCGTTCGCCATATTCGGCGAGAGCACAGTCTATTAGGCTAAAGTGTGCACTCGAGGTCATTGTGGATAGTCGAATCACCCAAGACATTCTGTTTCGATTCTGAGCTCGCAGCCGCTGATTCTATGAGTTATCGATTTTATGTGCTTTTATGTGATTGTATGTTTATATGTTTCGCTTTTTGGAGATTTATTCGCTTTTCTCGCTCCTCAAAACGCGCACAACTTGCACCGCTCCCCGAATCTCAAACGCTAACTAATCACAACTCAAACTATGAACTCTCGTACGCTACACCACTCGATATACTACTCGCAACGCTACTCGCCTACGCTACTCGATATCGCTCGCAACTTTCGAACGCAATTCGCGGCTTTGAAAGATAGGTGAATACGTGCAAAATATAGGTGAACCTTGTGATGTGCTTACGTGCTTCTGTGCTTATATGCCTACGTGTATACGTGCTTATGTGGACTATGTACTTACGTGACTATGTGCCTATGTGTTTACGTGCCTACGCGTTCCTGAGCTTTACATAAAAGAGGATGATTAAAAAACGCTAAGCTTTTCAAAACAAAGACCCGATATAATCGAATCTCGTCTGAATCATGCGACGATGTCTTCTGCAGACAATGTCTTCCCTTGGCTCTCACACTCGCCGAAACGCTCCGAGAAGCAGAGATGACAAGCGCATCGCTTCTCTCGTAGCCAAGGAAATGGCTAAAGTCATACCTCAGATCGTCAGTGAGATTAACGAGGTCAGCAGCAAATCGTTTGTCGAATCGAAGAGCGACTCCCCTAAAGCTCAATTCAGCTTTAAGCAATTTAAGGCCTGCGGTCCTTCTAACTTCACGGGTGAAGATGGACCCAACGCTATGTTCCAGTGGTTTGACGTAATCGAAGTCACCTTCAGGCAAAGCAGATGCCCAGAAAATCTGCGTACTGTTAATGCTACTGGAGTTTTTCAATCCAGGGCTCTGGATTGGTGGACTGCTGAGCGCAACATGCGCGGTAATGATGCAGCTTACGACCTTTCATGGGAAGAGCTTAGGGAGCTTATGATGAAGGAGTTATGTCCTCCTCATGAGGTGCAAAAGCTGGAGAATGAATTCTGGCATATCAAACAAGAAGAAGGTGACAACGCTGGTCTCACCGCTCGCTTCGAGCAGCTCAGTATCATCTGTCCTGGTCAAGTGACAACTCTGGATATCATGATTAAGAAGTACATTCGCGCTCTCCCTGACTGTGTAGCTGACTTTGTTCAGGCAGCTAAACCTGCTACTATTGAGGAAACTTACCAACTCGCCGTTGAGATCAATGATAAGCGAGTTATGGCTAGTTATTTCAAGACCTCAACCAAGAATCTCAACCAGGTCACTACTACTCCCGCTACCGAACCTGCAGCATCCAAAGTTTCAAAGTCATCACGCTAGAATCGTAAATGCAAGGGTAACAACAACAAGAACTATGCTACTACCGCCGCTCCTCTCAACGCTGTTCCTGCCCAACCCAACACTAATCAGAACCACCAAGTGGCAGCAACTATGACCAATGCACCGCCTGCTAAGCATGCGTATACTGGTCCTCATTCTCTGTGCCCTACTTGCACCTATCATCACCCAGCTGGGATAGCTTGTCGTTTCTGTGTCCACTGCAACCTCTACGGACACTTCACAGCGAACTGTTGCACTGGCCCACGTCAACAAGCTCAAGCTCCTCCAGCACTACCAGCTCCACTCCCCGCTCCTCAGGTCAACCAAGCAGCTCCTGCACCCGCTGCCCATGTGCAAGCTTGCTACTCATGTGGTAACCCGGATCACTTTGCTAACGTCTGCCCGAACCGTGTGGTGAAACAAGAACCGCAGCAACAACAACAACAACAACAACAACAGTAGGAACCACAACAAGCAGCCCGCAGAAGAACTTTCAACATCAACGTCCGCCAGGCTCAAACTGACGACAACGTTGTCAATGGTACGTTCCTTGTTAATGGTATTTATGCTTCGTGTTTATTTGATATTGGAGCCGATAACTGTTTTGTGTCATTTGAATTTGAAAAGCTCCTAAACCATAAACGCGCTAACCTCCCAATGACGCTCGACGTAGAAATTTCCACCGGAAGAACCGTCACCGTTAGTTCTGTTCTCCGTGATTGTACTCTCGAACTCAACAATCACGTTTTCTCGATCGATCTCATTCTGATGTAACTTGGTAGTTTCGATATCATAGTAGGTATGGATTTTCTTCGTGAAAATCGTGTTGAAGTCATTTGTTTCGAAAATATGATCCGTTTCTCTCTTTCTAATGGTGATCAACTCTGTGTCTATGGCGAAGTATCTTCAAAGGAATTGAAACTTATGTCATGCATTCAAGCAAGCAAGTATCTCCGAAAGGAATACATGGCTTTCTTGGTGTTAGTGCAGTAATGTCTATCGCCTCCGTCAATCAGTCTATAGAAGAAGTTAGTATAAATCATAGCCTTATATTGTAATATTTAGGGAAAAGGCAAGGTGGCATTTATGTAATTAATGAGAACTCTCATTAAAGCCTTGGCCTATATATAGATCTCTTAGGGTTAGAGTTTAGGACTTTTGCCATTTGCATCATTGAGAGCTTGGAGCTAGAGAGAGAAAGTAGAGAGAGAAAGGAAAAAGGTGATTCACGGTTTCTTGTACGGTTTCATATCTTTCAATAGAATCACAGGTTATAGTACGTTCTTGTGTTTAGTCCACGTACATGTACGGATTCCGCACGTCACACGTATCGGTTCGCAATCGTTCGGGAGTCAAAAACTGATCCTACACTTGGCTCACATCGTAGTAGCGGAGAAGGAAAGAAGCCGATGGAAAAGGTACTTGTGGTTCGTGATTTTCCTAATGTTTTTCCTGACGATTTACCCGGTCTACCTCCACCTCGTGATATTGACTTTCGAATCGACCTCATTCCTGGAGCTAACCCTTGTCGCTAAAGCCCCTTATTGCCTTGCACCGTCCAAAATGCGTGAACTCTCTAGCCAACTCCAGGAATTACTTGATAAAGCCTTCATACGCCCTAGCACATCCCCATGGGGCACACCTGTCCTTTTCGTGAAAAAGAAGGACGGATCGTTCCGAATGTGCATCGATTACAGGGAACTCAATAAGCTTACTATCAAGAATCGCTATCCTTTGCCCCGAATCGACAATTTATTTGATCAATTGCAAGGCACTACGTGTTTCTCTAAGATCGATCTACGCTCTGGTTATCATCAACTACGAATTCAGGAGGAAGATATCCCTAAAACCGCTTTTTGCACCCGATACAGCCATTATGAATTCGTCGTTATGCCCTTTGGTCTTACCAACGCACCCGCGGTTTTCATGGATTTGATGAATCACGTGTGTAAACCCTTTCTCGACTGCTTCGTCATCGTGTTTATCGATGATATCCTTATCTATTCAAAGTTGAAAGCCGAACAAGCGCAGCATCTTCGTTTGGTTCTCGAACTCCTCCAAGGGAATCGCCTCTACGCCAAGTTCTCCAAGTGTGAATTTTAGCTCGAGAAGGTTCAATTTCTCGGTCACATCATCAACAGTCAAGGTATTCATGTCGATCCCACGAAGATTGAAGCAGTTAAGAGTTGGATTGCACCGAAAACCCCATCCGAAGTTAGTTCTTTTCTCGGATTGGCGGGTTATTAGCGTCGATTTATCGCTGATTTCTCTAAAATTGCCGATCCTCTTACCTCTCTTACGCATAAAGACAAGACTTTTGTTTGGGGAACCGAACAAGAGGATGTCTTTCAAACTCTTAAGCGTATGCTTTGCGACGCTCCCGTACTCGCGCTACCCGATGAAAACGACGACTTCGTAGTCTATTGCGATGCCTCTAACCTAGGTCTTGGTTGTGTTCTTATGCAACGAGACAAGGTTATCGTGTACGCGTCTCGTTAGTTCAAAGTCCATGAGAAGAACTACACAACCCACGATCTTGAACTCGGTGTAGTTGTTTTTGCGTTAAAGATTTGGCGACACTACCTGTATGGTACCAAGTGTACGGTCTTCACCGACCATAAGAGCCTACAACACATCTTGAACCAGAAAGAGCTGAATATGCACCAACGCAGATGGGTTGAACTTCTCAACGACTACGATTGTGAGATATGCTACCACCTATGCAAAGCGAATGTCGTTGCCGACGCTCTTAGCTGACGAAGCTATTTACATAGTGTTCGTAACATTCAAGCCTAACATGACCTCGAAGCCTTTGTTCGCGACGCTCAACACGCCTGCTTTCTCGAGAACACTTTGAAGGAAGAAAGAATACTTGGAACCGAAAACCAATTAGTGAATAAACCTAATGGTATCTTTCACTATCTCGTCCGTATTTTGATTCCTAGTCGCAATAATATCCGAGAGATTTTGCTTACTGAAGCCCACAAATCTCGATATTCTATTCATCCAGGTGCCGACAAAATGTACCAGGACCTCCGTGCCAGGTATTGGTGGCCAGGAATAAAGAAGGATATCGCTCTCTATGTTTCGAAATGCCTAACTTGCTCGAAAGTTAAGGCAGAGCACCAACGACCCTCTGGCTTGCTCGTACAACTCGAGATCCCGATGTGGAAATGGGAGAGTATAGCTATGGACTTCATTACGAAACTCCCTCGCACGGCATCAGGTCACGATATCATTTGGGTTATCGTTGATCGTCTTACGAAATCCGCTCACTTATTACATATACGAGAAGACTATAAGGTTGAACGATTAGCACGAATCTATACCGACGAAGTCATTTTTCGACATGGGACACCTCGTGACATCATCTCTGACCACGATGGTCGATTTACCTCGCGCCTTTGGGAAACTTTTCAATCCGCTCTCGGTACTACTCTTAATCTCAGTACCGCTTTCCATCCCCAGACCGACGGTCAGACTGAACGCACGATTCGCACCCTTGAACATGCTTCGTTCGTGCGTTATATATTTTGGTGGTAATTGGGATTCGCATTTACCTTTAGTCAAATTCTCGTACAACAATAATTATCACGCTAGTATACAAATAGCACCATTTGAGGCATTATATGGAAGAAAATGTCGATCGCCTATTGTATGGCATGAGATCGTAGACGCGCAAATTACCGGTCCTGAGTTATTACAAGAAACGACTGACAAAATCCTCCAGATCCGAGACAATCTCCTAAAAGCGCGGAGTCGTCAAAAGAGTTATGCCAATAAACGCCGCAAGCCCCTTGAGTTTGAAATTGGTGATCATGTACTCCTAAAGGTTTCCCTTGGAAGGGGGTGATCCGATTCGGCAAGAAAGGAAAGCTAACCCCTCGATACGTTGGTCCCTTTAAGATTCTAGAAAGAATTGGCAAAGTGGCCTACCGACTCGAATTACAGGAGGAACTCAGCAACGTACATCCGACTTTCCACGTTTCGAACCTCAAGAAGTGTCTAGCTGAAGAGAACCTGCATGTTCCTCTCGAGGATTTGCAAGTTAACAAAACTCTACACTTTGTGGAAAAGCCAGTAGAAATCATGGACCGAGAGACCAAGAAACCCCGACGCTCTTGCATTCCTATAGTGAAGGTTCGCTGGGAAGGCAAACGCGGCGCCGAGTTCACCTGGGAACTCGAGAGTGATATGAAAGCTAAATACCCACAACTCTTCGTTACGCCTGCGCCTTAATTTCGGGACGAAATTTCCTAAAGTAGGGGAGGCTGTAACAACCCGACTTTCCGGGTCATTACTTACATCTGTCTTTTCTTGCTTAATTATTTGTACTCCCGAGATTCTGATTATCGCTAAGGGTTAAACTACATTTTAAACTATATTTTACAGCGCGTTTACAACGCTTATTTCAAACACAGTTATCGCATTTTAACGCTATTCACAACGCATACTATTTAACGCACTTTATCGCATATTACATCGCATGTTTATACTAAACGCTATCACAACGCAATCTCAATGCAGACTTGAAACGCATATTTACTTTTATGCATTTTATGCGTTATGTGTGTTATTTGTGTGATTACTGGTTTTATGTTATGTGGTTATCTCAACGCAACGCTTACACGCAACTCGCTTAAACGCAACGCAATGCTTAATGCATGAAACGAAAGTTGGAAAACTAACTCGCACAACACGGCTGTTCGAATGGACATCCGTCCGGATGGACCGAACAGCCATTCGACACCTCGCCTTCTCTCCACCACCTTATCTCCTCTCTCACCCTATAAATACCCACCGTACACCACTTTTCACTGATGTGTCAGCTCCATTCGACCTGTTTGCTCCCAAGTCACTTTCAAGCACTTTTTCCCTCGATTCAAGGCCATTTCGTAAGTATTTCTCCCTAACTCTTGTATAATCTTCATCACTATACACTTCTTCATCATCTTCTCCATCAAAATCATACGTTTTCATCTTGAAACCACCTGATTTGGACTCCTTGACGGTGGTTCTCACTCAGTTTCTTAAGCAAACTGTTGTGTAACATCATCTCATCAAGATTTGTCCAGATCTAAAGGATTTCCACCCATTTTAACACGAATCTGAACAAGATTTCAACTAATTTCAAAATTTTCTTTAAACTTTCTTTACTTTTCTACTCAAAACTGAAGGAATCTAGATTCATTCAGGCTCTCTACTCATTCTCTAGTTGGGAAACGGCTTGAAGATGGATTTCCACCGGAGAGATGACTGATTGACGGGTTGAACATGAAACTTCGTTAGGTACAGTAAGTCTGATCGAATGGGGTGGTTCACATCTGATCGAACGAGCTGGACTTGGTGAGTTTTCTCGTTGTTTGACACGTCATTACGCCGTCTCCGTTAGACTTCAAACTTTTAAACTTAGAAATTTTACAAAGTTTACAAAACAACAGATTACCCAATCTAATGATCATCCGATCGGGTGACCATGCTGGTTATGCATGAACGCTTTCGCTACTATATACTACGACTCACCTTTACATTTTATGTATTGACTTTATTTTAACGTACGTGACAGGTTGATAGGATTCTATGTATGCTGTGGCGAATCAAATAGGAAGTCTAGAAACTCCATTAAATAGATCTAAGTTGTCGGAACAGTTTATTTGTTTTTGAGACTTATATCTGTAATGACTGTTTTTACTTTGTCTGTTAGTAGTATGGGATATTAACATTAAAGATATGGTAATTTAATAGTTGTTGTGGATTCTCTTGAACAATCTGTTTCGCTCAGTGCCACGCCCCGATGTTTCCGCCATCGGTTGGGGTGTGACATTACTCCACTTACTCTTATTTTTACTTCATCTTCTTCCTCGAGATCACTGTACTTATTCTCACGCCGGAGGGTGGTCACGGCGACAACCCCCATTCTCCCCGTGGCGAGTCTAACGACTTTCTGTTTTGCAGTGATCACCAGAGAGGGAAGCTAGCTAACCACCGAATCGACGAGAGGATTAACCCTTTTATGCAGAGACAAAACCCCTAATCAGATTGACTCCGGTCCGATTAGATCCCTGTTTCTTCACTTCCCATTACCGGCCGTTTCTACTACCCCACTTTTCTTTCCTTCATTGTAGATCTGTAAAATGCACGGATAGTCCCTGTGGTTTGGTAAAGTTTCACCTTTAGTCCCCACCTTTTCAAAATTACATGTATGCTCCCTGTGGTTTGCTAAGTTGTTACTCGGATAGTCCCTGAAGCGAATGGAGGTTAGTTTTCTTAGTTAAGTGGAGGTAAAATGACAAAACTACCCTTACTATTAAATATAATAACTTAAAACACTAAAAAAATCTAATATTTTTATTATTTAATTAATCAAGTGGTGCCCACCATCCTTCTCTTCATCGGCCCAACCCATTCCCAATTTAACCCTCACTATCAACGGAGCCATGAAGACGTAACTCCGGCGTAATTTCGACATGAATCCGGTCACAAGAAATCCAGAAAAAAACCCCAACCTCACCCTCACAATCAATAGATCACAAATCCCACCCATGTCTCGTCCCTCTCTCTCTTTAGCTACGGAATGTGTTGAGGGATAATTTTGGACTGAAACTTGTTCATATTGTCAAATCTTACCTATCTCACTTGTCATTCACATATAATTTTCATTGAAAAATATAAATGATATTCAACATATTGAACACATTATTCATACAAGTTCTTAATCACATTGAGAATCAAGATCTGAGTCTGATTTAAAATTGAATCTGTTTTGAATTTCAGGTGTTGCTCAACGAAGATTAAAGTCTCGACTGTGAAAAAAATAAAAATAAAATCTCTTTGAATAGGAGAGTCTTCTCATTGTTTGTATTCATATCTGGATTTAAGTCCGAGTTACAGAGATATAGAACAGGAAGAAGATCTGTGTGTTTGAACTGCGGAAAATTTAAGTTGCTAAGTTGTGTTGATCGACTAAGAATTAGAAGACGTTGACTGTTAGGGTGGAGGTGGGTGGTGGTGAATTGGTGGTTGTAGGGTATGAAGGAGAACTATGTACGAAGGAGAAGTAAGTGTGAGGGTGGGGGTGGGGCCCATAAGTTTTTTTTAATTAAATTTGTTTTTATTATTCAGGCGGGGGTCTACTTGAGTTTAAATTTAATGTTTTATTTTTAATAGTAACGACTTTTTGTAATTTCACATCCACTTAACACCAAAAACTAACCTCCATCCAGTGTAGGGACTATACGAGTAACAACTTGTCAAACCATAGGGAGTATACATGTAATTTGAAAAGTTGGGGACTAAAGGTGAAATTGTACCAAACCACAGGGATTATCCGGGCATTTTACTTGTGATTTTCGGTATCTTAGAGAAAACGGTTCAAATCACTCCAGCGACGATTCCGTGTTTCTTCAACTGGATTTCAGTTCTTTTATGTGACCGATTTTAAGTCCAATCAGCATATTCGATTCGATTCTAAATCTGAAAATACTAATGAATCAAGAAGTAACAAAATGCAAGATCTGACCCATTACTCAAATAAGCAAAATCCAAAACACCTACAAATTGTTGGTGAAAATCTGAAAACAACAAGACTCAAGGGACCAAAAAAATAACATTTTATTTACCAAATAGAGCAAAAAATAAGATTTCCTGTTAAATTTTCCCAGTATTTTCGTTTAATGGGTGGACTTTATTGGTAGCGACTGAGTTAGGAAGAGACAGATCTTTATGCAGGTAAAACGTCACACGTCAATCAATTATTGCCACCTCCTCCACCGTATCTCCGCCGTATAATCAGAAAAAAACTATTTTCCTTTTTTCTTTATTTTCCAGTCACAATTTTCGATCCCCAAAACACATAACACGCAATTGGGGAAGATTTGAACAGTTATCTTTCTGGGTTCATCAGATTGTGATGAAAGAGTATCAAATCAGGTAAAAAGTTTGGATTTTTTCATCAATTTTTTTTATTATTTTAATTATTTTGATGCGGGGTTTTTTCAAGATTTTGTTTATTGTAATATCTTGATGAGTTGATGGCCCTTGAAAAAAAATTCGGGTTTTTGTTTAACCATTTTGATGTGGGGTTGTTTCATGATCTGTTTACTGTGCCTACCATTGTTGATTGTAGTTTCTTTGGTAAAAAAAATTGGGTTTTTTTTTTCATCAATTTGATCCTATTTCAACCATTTTGATGTGGGTTTTTTTTTTCTAGATTTTGTTTATTGTGTCTACCATTGTTGATTGTAGTTTCTTGATGACTTTTGTTGAAAAGTTGGGTTTTTTTTATCAATTTGATTTTATTTCAACCATTTTGATGTGGGGTTTTTTTTCAAGGTTTTGTTTATAGTATCTACCATTGTTGACTGTAGTTTCTTGATGTATTTTGATTAACATTTGGGTTTTTTTCATCAATTTGATCTTATTTTTACCAGTTTGATGTGGGGTTTTTTCAAGATTCTGTTTACTGTACCGTACTTTCCATTGTTGATTTTAGTTTCATAATGTAATTTGATAAAATCTTGGGTTTTTCTTCGTCAGTTTGATCTTATTTTAACCATTCTGATGAGGTTTTTTTTTTTCAAGATTTTGTTTATTGTATCTACATTGTTAAATGTAGTTTCTTGATATAGTTTGATAAACTTTTGTTATTTTATCAATATGATCTTATTTCTACCATTTTGATGTGGGGTTTTTTTCAAGATTTTGTGTTGATTGTAGTTTCTTCTTGTTATTTTGATTGAAAAAAATGTTTTTTTTTTTTAATTTTATTTTTTTCATCAGTTGTCCTTATTTCAACCATCAGGATGTGGGGTTTTCTCAAGATTTTGTTTACTGTAACCCACCATTGTTGATTGTCGTTTTTTGAGCTCAACTTGAGGCTATTAATGCAAGATATTTATCATGGTTGATGGTGAAAGTTGGTTGAAAATTGTGGTGTGGGATGTAACTTAGAAGCAACTTGCTTGCTTTTATGATTATTATAAATATATATGGGATTCCAGTGTTGCATTTCATCATATCTTGTAACATTTCTTTAAAAAAAGATTTTTTTTTTAATTCAATTATTATTCATTTGGATAAGAGCGCATCTTGAACTTAAAGTGGCAAAGTTTGAATCTTTACGAGGTTGATTGTCTTTTTTCTCGATTATTTTATGTTTAGAAACTAAAAACACATTGTTTATTTGAGTGGACATGTGGCCCCTCAAATGAGATTTCAATGTTTGTTCAATAATAATAATAATATCATTCATGTTCATCTTAAATTTTGAATCTTTAGTTGATCCACTTATTTATATACATATATGCATTCATTAGATCAAAGACTTGAAGAATAGAAGCAGAAGAAAATGGAGAAAAAGCACAAGTTTCTAACCGTTGCACCGTTTGAATGTGCGTGGCGTGATGATCTACGGTTCAAGGAAGCAGGACGAGGTTGCGTTGCATTTGAAGCGTTTGCACACAACGATGTCACGGTGGTTTTTCGTGAACAGTTAGGTAGTCAACACTACCATTACAAAAGAGACAATAGTCCGCATTATACAGTAATCATCGGTAGTCACAGAAACCGTCGGTTGAAGATTGAGGTCGATGGAATCACAGCCGTTGATGAAGCTGGTGTGGGTTTATGTTGTTCATCTGCATTCCAAAGTTACTGGATAAGTATCTGTGACGGGTTGATTAGCATCGGAAAAGGTCGGTACCCTTTTCAAAATCTTGTTTATCAATGGCTTGATGAAAAGCCGAATTGTAGCGTGCAGTATGTCGGGCTAAGTAGCTGGGATAAACATGTCGGGTATAGAAACGTTAACGTGCTTCCGTTAACACAAAATCATATATCACTTTGGAAGCATGTTGATTGTGTCCCTAAGGGGGAGGATGATATGGAAGAAGATTTGAGGGACGAGTTTGGAAACTTTGATAATCATCAGGGGCTTGGAAGTTTTCTTGAAAATTGGGAGTTATCGGATATGTATTTTGTTGTGGGCGATGAAGAACGAGCTGTACCTGCTCATAAAGTGATCCTTGCAGCTGTTGATGATATCAATTTGTGTTTGTTTGATCAGAATGTTATCCTGGTTAAGGATGTAACTTATCCGGTTTTGCATGCTTTCCTTCGGTTTATCTATACGGGCTTTTCACAGGTAATTCCTGATCCAGATTTTGATTTATCTTTATTTTAACAATTGATTATCTGATTATCACAACTTTATATCTATTTGTAGATTCCAGAGTCACTACTAGGATCCCTGAGGGATCTAAGCTTACGATTTGGAGCAACTTCATTGGTAAAACAATGTGAAAATATCATCGACCGATTCAAACTGAACAAAAAGTTGTTTGATTCTGGCAAGAATGTTGAGATATCGTACCCCAATTCTCAGCCCCATTGTGGTGGGCCCGCCTTTCCGTTACGACTTCCTCTAAGTGTGCAAAAGCTTGAAAAGTTTCACCAAACGGATGCGTTTGGTGATATTGATATAAGCATTGAAGGTCATGGTCTCGTTGATAGGTCTCACAAAGTTATTCTTGGTTTATGGAGTTTACCGTTTATGAAGGTGAGCTACTCCTTATTTGTGTTCATTTAGTTTGTGAATTTATGGTTATAGCGCTAATTAATGAAAATAAAGTGCAAATAGAATACAACTTACCTTTTATTGATTTTAGTAACCAACTAACATTTCATCGTTGAGTGTCTGGTAGCACGTTTTTTGCATCAAACCTTTGACATAAGGCACATAACACTCAGCTATTGAGACAAGCGCCGATAAGTGCATGTACCCCCTTGTCTTTCGGCTATCAACGCCACCACATGATGCATGATTAACCATCCCCTCTTTTAACGTTATTTTCACGAAATTAGTAAAATAACGTTAAAATTAGTACACTTTCATTTTTGCCCCCCGAGCGCCCACACTTATATACATTATATGAGCATATCGCAGGCGGGGCATTATATTTGATGTGACATTTAATACTTACTTTTAAATAAATTTTTTTAAACAGGAGTATGCTCCTCGAACTTTAAAATAAGTTTATTATTCAATTTTTTTCTCATAAGCATTTTCTTTGCATATGTGGCATGTGAGTGGCCACATGATATCAATGAATGCCACATCAGCAATTTACACGTAAAATCAATAAATATGTGGATGGTTGCTAAAATCGGTAAGAAATTGTAAGATAGTAACCATTTTGCGCTTAATTTAAAGTTTGACCTGTATGGTTTTTAACCACTTATGCTCACATGATCAAAGAAATTTAATTGAATTACAGATGTTTACGAACGGAATGAGTGAGAGTGTTTCTTCGGAAGTTTGCTTAAAAGATGTATCACCTAAAGCATTCAAGTTTATGATCGATTACTTCTATAACGGTAGACTAAATTTGGAAGATACCGTTGAGAGTAATATCTTGTTACTCGAGCTTCTCTTGTTAGCGGATCAATTTGGGGTTTCCCTCCTTCATCAAGATTGCTGCAAAACGCTTTTAGAACGGCTTTCAGAGGTAGTTTTGATGACCCTTTTGTGTTTTTTAATTGTTTGTTATATAATGTTTTTTTTTTAATTTTAATATTTTGGTTGATCACGGTGGTTTTGAAGTGTTAACTCTAAAAGTACAAGGAAGTGTGGATTCGGACTTGTGCGAATGAAGAGGTGGATTTATAATGATGAATAATAAAAATATTAATTTTCTTGTCTACATATTACATGCAGGGATCGAGTAGTGGATGAAGGTCTTACAAGAACAATTTTTGTATTATGCACAAGTTTAAATGGACAAGGAAGAAGACACTTATGGCCAAGTAAATAAATATTGGACTCTTTAACTAATTATTATAATACTTTGTTGCAGGGTTCGGTATGCTTAATTCTTCAAGTGATTCCCTCCATCCCTTCGTGTAAGATCATAGAAGAAACATGTGAACGGATATTTACAAAGCACTTTGATTACTGTACAACGGCTAGTTCCGACTTCGTCTTGCTAGATGAACTGACTTTCTCTAACATTTTACAGGTGGGTTCGAACTTCCAAGTTTCAAATTTTATATTTTTCATTTGTTTTAAATGTGGGTTACAGTAGTTGTTATGTGTCATCTTACTAAGTGCCATGGGGCCCACGTCGGCAAGATGACACAGTACAACTAATGTGACCAATGTTTTTTCCCATAATTGTCAATATATTAGTGTTTTTTAGAGTAAAATAAAATTACCTTTTTACTCCTTATTTCCACCTACTTTTTAAGAGTTTTACTATTGTTCACAAGACTCTCAAACTCCTAATTAGGCATGGAATCTTGTTAAAAACAAGTTAAACTTGGGTTGTTATGTATAAATGCATTAAACTTTAGGTATCGCTTGTGTTTATTAAGACTGTGGGTTGTGTTGGAGAAATGAACATGTCGTTATAGTGAAATCGTCGTATATTTTGCAGCATCAAGATTTGACGGTAACTTCTGAAGAAAGAGTTGTAAATGCCATATTAATGTGGAGTTTGCAACCAAATGAATTATCCAATTGGGAAACGGTAGATGATATGCTTTCAAATAGGACACCCGAAGATCTTTTCGGTACAAGGGTTCAGTCACTAAATGTCTTACTACCACTCGTGCGGTTTCCATTGTTACCATTGCTCTTGCTAAAGAAGGTACATGCAGCATTGCAACATATGATCTTGAAATTTTTTAAATATATATTTTTTATTGTTTTAGTATTTTATTTTGTGATGCCAATGGAATTACTGTCCTAACACCTTATGTTGTGATTTCAGATGGAGCATAGCAATCTAAGCTTGAAAATTCCTACTTTTTATCATTTGGTGAGTTGCAGATCTTGTGTTATATACAGTTTTGGTAAAATGTGCGGGTCAAGTGTGTTGCGTAACATGTCAAACAGTTGACTATACTTTGCACCACTTTTAAACCTTTTGATTCTTTTACTTGGTTGACTCGTCGTCAGTAAGATGTGACCCAAATCAACATAAAGAGATGAAATTGCCCCCACCCAATAATATTGCAACGATAGAGGTCTCTAATTTTTTTTATATTTTATCAGGTGAAAGAGGCAATCACGTTCTTGGAAGCGGGTTTCCCAACTTCAGGAAGTCATCCAAAGTATGTTGGAAAGTAAAAACGCAATTTGTCTTTATAACATATATGTGCATATGTATGATAATTAATTGCATATGATGATAGTAATATAAACTTTTGTAACCGTTAATTTCTTCTGTTAAGGTTTCAACATAGGCAATCAAGTTTTAAGGAGCTTCAATACATACGCGATGGAGATAGCAATGGAGTTCTGTATTATGCAGGCACATCATATGGTAAACACCAATGGGTTAATCCTGTTTTAGCCAAGGTATATTTTTCTTTTGATTATAATTAATAAAAGAGTTAATTACTGTTTTCGTCCCTGTGGTTTGTCAAAAATCACTATTTCAGTCCATTAGTTTAAAAATTGTGATTTCAGTCCCTGTGGTATCACTTTCGTAACTATTTCAGTCCACCTCGTAACCATTTCAGTCCCTGTACTAACAGAATAAATGGATTGAAATGGTTACGAAAGTGAAATCACATGACTGAAATGGTTACGAAAGTGAAGCCACAGGGACTGAAATCGCAATTTTTAAACTAATGGACTGAAATAGTGATTTTTGACAAACCACAGGGACGAAAACAGTAATCAACTCTTAATAAAAATATAGAATAAAGAAAGATAAGAAAAAAATAATTGATTTTTATTTTCTTCAGAAAATTAGCATCATGGCTAGCAATCCTATTTCAAGATACACAGATCCTAAAGTCTTGGCCTCAAGGACTTACCAGGTACGACATAATTACAGTTATATATAATTTTAATCTAATTATATAATCGATCTTTAATTAATTATAGTTAATTTTGTAACAGGGTACGTCTTTTGCTGGGCCCCGTATTGAGGATGGGAAGAGCTGTTCATGGTGGATGGTTGACCTTGGTCTTGACCACCAGGTTTAATCTATATTCTTAATCATTAATAATATGCAAGAGTAGGTTTATTGGGCTTACGTATCCGGTCAACTCAGGTCAACCTTACGTTTATCTTCTTGATTTGAAACAGCTCATGTGCAACTATTACACACTGAGACAAGATGGATCAAAGGCTTTCATGAGATACTGGAATTTTCAGGTACGTTCATACAAGTTTTTGTTTTTATTTCGGATCTAAACTCCTTTTACGCCTAAAAAGAGACTGATTTGACTAGGGGAGTCAAATGGTCAAAAGTCAACTCCCTAGCTAATCTAATCATCTTTTTGTAAAAAAAAATATTATGAAACAAAATTAACATTTTCTATGTTGAAAAGGCAACTAATATGTATGTAACTCTCAGGGTTCATCCGACGGTAAAAGTTGGACCAACTTGAGGGTACACGAGAACGACCAAACAATAAGCAAACCAGGACAATTTGCTTCATGGCCCGTTACGGGTCCAAATGCTCTACTCCCATTTAGATACTTCAGAGTGGCTTTAGTCGCCCCGACAACAGACAACATCAACCCGTGGACGTTGTGCATTTGCTTTTTGGAACTCTATGGTTATCTACACTGAAATCCCTATAAATTAGGTTGCTTTTTTCAGTATTTTGAGCTTAGGCCACAGTGTAACGTATGTAACCCTTGTGATTTGTCGGTTTCTGTTGTATGTTTGTGAATCTATGAAGAATAATGCTCAAGCTGTTGGTACTTTTGAGTCAACTCACAGGTTCTTTCATGTTGATACAAACTCAGGTATTTATTTCAATAAACCCTAAACTTCATATCAATTGTAACCGGTTGTTGTTTGCTGTGAATCTTTTAGTAAAAATGCTCAAGTTTTTGGGTCCTTTCAAGTCAACTCACAGGTTCCTTCATGTTATCAAGTATTCATGATCTATATTGGACGTTTAAACCCTAAACCTTAAATCTTATATATCACTCTGAGGGCTTAAACCCACACTTTAGTTTTTGGTTCTTGGTGTCTTGGCTTTGTTTTGATTTCAACCCGGTGCATACCAATTTGTTAATAGATAATATCGTATTCACGTCAACTCTTTCGACCAGGTTTCATTTTGCAGTCTTCACAATTGAACTTCTACGCTAAACATTCCAATACTAACCAACATATGAAGTTCATCTCGTATATTAACCAGCTGCCCAATAGCTTCTACACTAATTGTATCTGACCAATAGCTTCTACACTAATTGTATCTGGGAATCCTAGTAGTTTACCTGTCTCCTGGGCCGGGTAATTAAGATTAACACTATCTAAACTCACTGTATATTTAATATCACGATGACTTCTTATGCAAACTGGATTAATAATTATAAAACTTCCTAAATTGTCATATATAATAACTTAAATTCTCATATTTAATTCGCATAATTTAATATGTTTAATTAAATATTTGTAAGTTGATTAATTGGAGTTGCTAACATCATAAAATTAATATAAGAGTTAACTGCCATTTTCGTCCCTGTGGTTTGGTCACTTTGGCCATTTCAGTCCATTTTTCAAAAATGCGCCATTTTCCTCCCCGACGTTCTGGAAATGTGTCATTTCAGTCCAAAAATCATAACCCAGTTAAGTTAGTTAGTAAACAAGGACTGATTGTGTAAATTTGTAACACAAAGGACCATTTAAGTAAATATTAAACACCACCACAACTAGCCCTGCCACCACCACCACTCCGCTGCCACCACCACCACCGCCGCCACCACCACCACCACAGCCCTGCCACCGCCACCACAGCCCTGCCACCACAGCCCTGCCACCACCACCACAGCCCTGCCACCACCGCCACAGCCCTGCCACCACCGCCACCACAGCCCTGCCACCACCACCACTCCGCTGCCACCACCACCACTCTCACAGATGTCAACAGTGTCATCTCCCCCAAATCGGTCAACAGAAGGTCAAACAGGAAAGTCAACGACTCAAATTAACGACCAAAATCAGGTTATATTCCAATTAACATGGTGCAAACATTGTACAAGTATAAACGAATGAACCGGAACAAGAAAAACGAACCGTTAACGGCTGGAACGACCTGTTGACTGATTTCGGCCACTGTGAAGATTCCGGCGAAGTTGCAGGTTCGGTTCCGGCTAAAATCGATGTGTTTGAGCATTGTGAGGGCTGTGGTGGCCGTTATGAATCTGAAGTGTTTCCGGAACCTGCAACTTCATGTATCCGGTGGTAAGACGTGGTTGCAGGTCGGGTTATGTATGGAATGGTGGTTCGAAGAACTGTTGATGATGATCAACGTGATGATTGACGATGATGATGAACTCTTGATCGCACAAGCCAAAGATAATCGCACAAGATCCCGTAGTCGCGGTGGTGGCGGTGGTGGCAGTGGCTGTGGTGGCGGTGTGGCTGTGGTGGCGGTGGTGGTGGCAGTGGCTGTGGTGGCGGTGGTGGCCGTGGTGGCGGTGTGGCTGTGGTGGCGGTGTGGCTGTGGTGGCGGTGGCAGCGGAGTGGTGGTGGTGGCAGGCCTAGTGGTGGTGGTGTTACAAATTTACACAATCAGTCCTTTATGTTACAAATTTACACAATCAGTCCTTATTTACTAACTGACTTAACTGGGTTATGATTTTTGGACTGAAATGGCACCTTTCCAGAACGTCGGGGAGGAAAATGGCGCATTTTTGAAAAATGGACTGAAATGGCCAAAGTGACCAAACCACAGGGACGAAAATGGCAGTTAACTCTTAATATAAAGGAGATCTATCTATATTAATGTCAATGAAATTAGTAAAAAAAAAAAAACTATCAATGACAATCAAACTATGTGTATATTTAAGATCATAATTATTTCATGTACAACTCGGATTAGTAGGTGTAGTAGTAGTATAACTCATGAGAATATATTTTATATACAATTAAACTATCAAACTATCAATGACAATCACATATATAATATGTTTAATGGCGCACTAAATTTTACAATTTCATTTCATAAGTTGTATATAATGTTGTTTACCACATTGTTTTCGAAATGAAAAAAATTATAAACGAAGCATACATTCTAAAGAAATCTGAAGTTAATAGGGGGGGGGGGGGGATCGAACAACTATTAATTAATCGAGAATTAAGAGTTTTAGTTATTAGTATGGGCTGAGGGTAACGTCACCTTCAAAAGAGAGGCCTACCACTTTTCGCATTAATAACTTACTTAATTGTCTTTCAATATTCCGACCCTTTGGGATTGTATCCCTGCTGACTCAAACCATTGAGTTGAGGGTAACGTCACCTTCAAAAGAGGGGTCTACTACTATAACTAAGATAATATCTTAAAAAGTCCGAAAGTGCGAAAATCATCAAAGGGTACATTAAAGATGAGTTGGATCCAAGTGATTTGATCTTGTCTATTTGTTTTTCATTTTTATTTATCTTTTACTTTTTAGATTTATTTTCATGTTTAAAAACTCTTTTCAAAAATTTAGATCGATTAGACGTTGACGATAAACCGATATTAAAAGCTCCTGTGTCCTTGTACGACCTAGGTATCTTACCAACACTATACTACATTCGCGATGGGTGCACTTGCCCTAGTGTGTTTAATGTTAGTATAATATCATGTTTTATAAATTTAAAACTTGACTAATGCGTAAAACGAACTTAAATTATTAATAAAATTATATCACGCTTCACGCACACCAAGTTTTTGGCGCCGCTGCCGGGGACACAAGAATTTTAAGAAAGTTTAAAATCAACGGCCTAATTATTTTTAGCATTTTTTCTTCTTTTTAGGATTTTTTTTTAATTTTTACCAAAATCTGCAGAACTCAGTATGGGTCGTGCCCAGTCAGACACGGGGTCGTGCCCATCATCCTTACTATTAGGTTTTTTGTTTTCTGAGTCACAGTAGCTGACCACGGGGCCGTGCCACTCGAACACGGGGTCGTGCCCATTACTCAGTTATTGAAAACAGAACCGTCAGATCCCGACGGTTAGTAAAATCTGCCAAAAGAATGGATGATATTGATTATTTTTACTTTCGCCACTCTTACGGTGAGTGGTGTCAACTATGCGGTGGATTTCATCAAGATTTACAATGTTACATTCTAAAATTCGATCCCCATTACCTAGTGGACCCATCGTTTTCCTGTAATCACCTTAAGATGGGCGAAAGTAAAAATGATCAATATTACCTACCCGAATACTCTCAACCATCTCTTCCAACCGACATAACCTCCAATGAATTATGTCAAATGGAAGAAAGGATTCTCCAAAAATTAAAGGAAATAAAGCTTATGGTAAAAATGAGGTATTCATCACAAGACAAAAATCAAGGAGAATTGTTGAGATCACATTTGGATATAACCAACATCGACGACACCAAAAGTAACTCAACCTCTTGTGAAAGCATTAGCGATAGTCGTCCCTGTGTCGATTGTGCAGTGAAGGACTCTCCATCGTCCCCCACCGATGCGCTCATAGACCTGAGTGATTCAACATATACCTTCTTTAACAAGAGCCCGGATAAGGGGAATAAAGGTTGGTTTCGCCCACTGGTAAGTAGTTTAGGTTTTACCCTTTCCGACAACCTATTGCGTTCTTGCATAAATCAAGAGCAATTAAGGTACCTTAGGCACTTCGGTGTTGTTCCCTCCAGTAAGGAACCACCCGATCTGAATAAAAACCTTAAAAATAATATAGACGTTACTTCATAAAACTCCAACCCGGGGCCGTGCTCAGGTCAACACGCCCCGTGCCCACCGGAAAACCCCCCACGAGGTCGTGTTCAGGCCACCATGCCCCGTGTCTCTAATACGGACAAATGTGTCAGAACCTTGTCTGACCACGGGGCCGTGGTCAGTGTGCTGTCGTTTTCTATAAAGTCAGCCTTGGTGCTGAATATTTGGACCCATTCCAAAGACAGAGATCTTCTGGGATTTTCACATATACCTTAAAAGGTATGTTCTTGAAAAGGTTCCCTCAAACCATCTTGTCAAGCTTTATTCATGCAAAATAAATATTTTTAACCAAAAACTCTCAATAAACAACTGTTTTATTACGTTGCTTTAAGTTATTTCTGTTCAAAAAAATGTTCAAAACCAAAGAAAAAAATAAGTTAAAGCCACGAGTTCTTTAGTTCAAAAATGTTGCAGAGGAATGGGCACGGCCCGTGTTCAATGGACACGGGGCCGTGGTGAAGTTTTAAGTTTCTTTCTCTTGAAATTTCACTCTTGTTTTCTTAGTATGTCGAGCCAAAACAGTGGAACATCATCGACAGGCTCAAGAAACAACCGGAGACGAAGAAGACCATCGATTGAAGCCACCCTAGTCTGCTATGTGTATACTTTAAGGGAAGCCATCAGTGAAATGACATCAGTGGAAGAGGCACTCATCGACCGTATCAATTATTTGACGGTGGGATTGGAGAATTGCCTCCAAGAAGTCAACCTTTTGCACCAAAGGTTGAACATTCTTGCGATGCCTCCATGGAACCGATCTTCCCTCAAGAAGATTGGAACCTCGCGCAAGAAATCATTATCCCAATCGGATGGGATGACCTTCCCCAACCTCCACAAGACATTCTACATGAGGTTCCGGTCACCGTCGCACCTCCCCCACAAAATGTTGTTAAGATTTGTTGGATTTATGGAACCATAACCCCTTGTTTCCACGACCTCGCCACCACCGGAGTGAAATACAACTCCGTCGTCACTATCGGCGTGAAAAACAACGCAATTGTCACCATGGCGTCTCGCATCTGCCTCGCCTTTGGAGGCGACCGTTGCCGCTATCAACCACCACCGTCTTGCTACAGACCACCTTTAAACCCATCACCTCCGAAGAGGTGGGCTACCGACGTTTCGTCAGAGAAGACAATCCCCATCTCTATCTTTCTCATCCTATAGCGAATTGTGGAAGACTGCCGGATGATAAAGACACTAACCGACAAATGTAGGTGTGGAAAACTGGAAAATCGAGACTGTTCCTAAAAATTTCATCCTTTGTTATTATATAAAGTACCATAGCAATGTCGAACTAAAGGACAATAAGGGCTGAAATGAATGTAACAAAATTTTATTAAGAAGGTATACTCTAAATTCATAGGTAACCATAACGGATTACCGATTAGCATTGTGAAATCTGATTTTCTTACTTAAAACTTTTGTCGTAGATGCAAGATCATCTACGAAAATTAAAAAGTTTAATAACATTATATTGAGTTCCAACTGTATGCCAACCCAAACTGTTATATCGTGACCATTTATAAAACTCTATATACATACTTCCTCTTAGTTCATTTCTTCACCTTTATAGAGATTCAATATAATTGGATCACCTCATATTTTGTAGTTGTAACTTTAAAAAGTACCTTTATAAGAGATTTAATCCAACTGGGTCATCTCAAATTTTAAAACACTAAAAAAGTAAGACGATAGCCATACATCATAACTTCAACAAATCAAACAACTATATCAACGCCCAAAAAACCCCCCAACAAACAGCATGATTTGTCTACAAAACCCAGTTCGCAAAATTAGAAAATAAACATAAATGATCAGAAAAGTTCTACCTTTTTTTTATCATCAACAAAAATAAAGTTAACAGCCTTGGGAAATCATACCTTATACCAACTCTGTTCAGATTGTGTGAGATTAGGGTGACCTCAACGACCTCATCTTAGTTTCTAAGGGGCTACCGTACATACCTTAAGTATCAATCAATTCAGGTTAGAAATTTACGCAACAACGATCAGAAGTCAAATTGTAAGAAGACTGAACTGAATTCGAAGATCAAAGAAAATTGAGAAGCCTAACCTGCACATTTTTGGCATGTTAAAGACCTTTGATGCCGAGTTTAAGAAAGGGGCGTTAGTGTTGCTGTAGGAGGTGCCGTAACCTACCAGCGGCCGCTTCTGTTAGTTAGATTGTCGTCTCATGATTGCGGCCATCCAACAATTTCAAGAAATCAACAACCAACAAAAGTAAATCCGCCACACCTAAATAACCCAAACAAAAAACCATAAATCAAAAACCTGAAAAAGTCGTTCGAGCAAGCGTGTGACGGCGCAATTCCTTGCCAAGCAGAATGGCGTGGCCATTAAAGATTTTCTTCAAGATAAATTGAGGGTTCAACATGGGTGTTGAAGTAAATGTGGGGTTGGCTCATCAAATTAAAGAGATTATCAGAACGCAGAAAAAAATATTAAAAGCGATGATTCAAAGAGTAGTCTTTTGTAGTGTATCATAGCAATTTGTAGCAGAGTATACAATGACAGTTTATCAACTGGTCTGCTGTTAAAAAAAGTTTATTAATTGGTCTGAGACGTGATTAAATTGTTAAAAGTATCGTGAATTGATCTAAATGTTCAAAGCACAACAGACGAAAAAAGAAAAACTCTTTTTTTTTTTCAACTTATGAGTTTGTATAAAGACCTAGCGGTGCTAAAGAGACATATTTCACTTCAAACTATGATCATAATTCCATAACATTGACTGCACAAAGTACCAGAAAAAACCTCATGATTTCATAAGTCTGGAAAACTCAATCAAAATAAAAAAAGATCAACATATTTCAACAACCTAAAAAGCCTCTAATTCAAAGAGCTAGGGCTCCATAACTATGTATTCAAACTCTCACAACAATTTCAAGTGAACTAAACCTATACATGATTCAAGTAAATGGAGAAATTATACACAACATATTTCAACAAAAATCAATCCAAATTGCACCTATTAACATCACAAAATAGTTCAAAAAACAACTAACAGTTGTATGCTCAAATTTCACCAATTAGATGATGAAACCCTACAAATAACAAAAGAGGCGAAACGAAAATCATAATATATCTGATCGAAATACAGAGAGAATAATTACAGTGAAAGAATTTACCACTGATTACTGATTTATCGCCATCACCAATTTGAATGAGAGAGAAATCGGATTTTTTTGGTGCACGAAGTTGGTTGCTGAAGTCTGGACGAATTTTGCAAAGGAGGGTGGTGGAGATGGTGAACGACGGTGGTGATTTGGTACACGGATCCGCCGTCGTCATGGACGGACGGAAAATCACCGGTAACAGCAGGTGAACATCATTTTCTCTCTTTAAAAAAAGCCCTCATCTGGATTTTGATTTTAGAAAGTGAGAGTATGTCAAAGTTAAAGGTGTTTTACAGGCATTACACCGCCCCTCCAGATGAAACCATGCGTATCTCATTGATGATGAGACACACCGCCAAAAAGGCCCAATCAATTTAAATCATGTGTTCAGAACACTGTTCATTTCAGTTCTTTTATTAATAGAGACTAGTTTTTTACCCGCGCGATGCAGCGGGAAACATATCACTTAGGTTAGTGAGTTTAGGGCTATCTTAGGGCAGTTCGGTTTTGAGCCATAAACAAAACCAAATTCGCGATGCAAAGGAAAACAAATCACTTCTTAGTAATTCTAAGGGTGTGCATGAGAAGGTTCAGTTCAGATGGGTCATAACTAAAATCTAAATTTTCAGTTAAGGTACTTCAAAACTGGTGATGGGGATTTAAAGAGTTTTACAAGGATGTAAACAAATCGAACTGTGCCAAGCCAACAAAAGCACAACCATAAGCTCAAAACTATTCAAACCAATCCACCTATAATTTCTGATCTATATTTGACATTCAAAGCGTCGACTTGAGGGTGTTCAAGAACGTCAACATAAGTTGCAACAAATATGTAACTCGGTAAACTCGTTTAATAGCATAAACACGTATGATTCAGGCATAAATTTAAATGCATATACATGGTACTATGAATTATGAATACACATACTAACACACATGCATCATGGCTCAACTTTATTAATTTTATGTGTTAGAAAAGGTAACGCATGTTAGTTGAATTGGTTGAATTCGGATTAAAATTGGTATGCTACGGTTTTGTTTTGTGCAAACAGGTCCCAGTGTGGCGACAATTTACACTTAATAGCCGACCTCCAGTTTCATTATCATCATCAACAGCTCTCCCAACTCCCAATATCTCTCCCAACTCCCAAGATCATCATCATCTTCATCGAACAGATCAACAGATCATCTTCTTCGTCTTCATCGAACATCTTCATCATCGAACATCTTCATCATCGAACATCTTCATCATCGAACAGGTCAGGTTCATCTTCATCCTCATATTGATTTTTGGTTTGATTCGATGATTTGAATGTGTTTATATTGTGAAAAAACAGATTGTTGATTCTGGGTTTGATTTTGGGTTCCATTCGATGATTTTGGGTTGATTTTGAAAAACAGAGGGTTGATTTTGGGTTCCATTCGTTTGATTTTGGGTTCCATTCGATGATTTTGGGTTTGATTTTGGGTTCCATTAGATGATTTTGGGTTGATTTTGATAAAACAGAGGGTTGATTTTGGGTTCCATTCGATGATTTTGGGTTCCATTCGATGATTTTTGCTTTGATTTTGGGTTCCATTCGATTATTTTGGGTTGATTTTGAAAAAACAGAGGGTTGATTTTGGTATCCATTCGATGATTTTGGGTTGATTTTGAAAAAACAGAGGGTTGATTTTGAAAAAACAGAGGGTTGATGTATCAACTGAGTATATTGTTCAAAATGCATCAAAACAGATGTTTTCAATGTGTTTTGGTTTTGATTCTTGTGGGTTTAGGGTATCAAAAAAGAGGTTTTCAATGTGTTTTGGTTTTGATTCTTGTGTGTTCATCATATTGATTTTTGGTTTGATTCCATGATTTGGGTTCCTCATATTAAGAACTGATCGGATATGTGGTTTTCAATGTGTTTTGGTTTTGATTCTTGTGTGTTCATCATATTGATTTTTGGTTTGATTCCATGATTTGGGTTCCTCATATAAAGAACTGATCGGATCAGTGGTTTTCAATGTGTTTTGGTTTTGATTCTTGTGTGTTCATCATATTGATTTTTGGTTTGATTGCATGATTTGGGTTCCTCATATTAAGAACTAATCGGATCAGTGGTTTTCAATGTGTTTTGGTGTTGATTCTTGTGTGTTCATCATATTGATTTTTGGTTTGATTGCATGATTTGGGTTCCTCATATTAAGAACTAATCGGATCAGTGGTTTTCAATGTGTTTTGGTTTTGATTCTTGTGTGTTCATCATATTGATTTTTGGTTTGATTGCATGATTTGGGTTCCTCATATTAAGAACTAATCTGATCAGTTTCGGATTGATGTGTTCCTCATATTGATTTTTGGTTTGATTCGAATGTGTTCCTCATTTGAATGTGTTTTGTTGTACA
This sequence comes from Helianthus tuberosus, assembly GCA_030545235.1. Classification (NCBI taxonomy): domain Eukaryota; kingdom Viridiplantae; phylum Streptophyta; class Magnoliopsida; order Asterales; family Asteraceae; genus Helianthus; species Helianthus tuberosus. Next base: position 148,139,369 of record CM060381.1, read on the forward strand.
GAATGGCTGCGGATGTAAAGATACGCAAAACACCAACTACGAAGGCGAGAACACTTGACAACCTCCTAGAAGATGGCGCGGTGCACATAAGGAAGTGATTAATATGAATGAATATAACCCCAGTGTAGCTCTTCGATTTTCCTTGAAATTCCAGAGCTCGCTAATTACATATCTACCACTGGGGTTATATTCATTCATATGAATGAATATAACCCCAGTGGTAGATATGTAATTACCTACACTGAGGTTATATTCATTCATATTGAGTCATTCCGAAGTGCACCCGTCAGTAAAGATCCACAATTGCTTGTGGATCTTTGACGTTTTGTCTCTGTATTGTATGTTACGGTCTTTTGTTATCGAGTCTGTAAGTTCCGTCAAGTCTACGAAGTTGGTATGACGTTTTGTCTCTGTATTGTATGTATTAAAAGTTTACATTTAATATACAGTTTAGATTTCATAAGAAAAAAGATGGTTTGGATGTGTTCCTCATTTTGATTTAGATTTCATAAGAAAAAAGCAAAAAATGAATTTAGGGGCTCGGGTTGATATTTCACTCATGCCAAAAGACAGTCTTACCCCTGGTTGTTTGAGAACTGTTTAAAAAGAACTGATCGGATCAGTTTCGGATTGATGTGTTCCTCATTGATTTTTGGTTTGATTCGATGAAAAAATTGATGGTTTGGATGTGTTCCTCATTTTGATTTATGGTTTGATTCGATGAAAAAACAGAGGGTTTCATCATGTTATTTGGGTATTTTGGGTTCTTAATGTTTGTTTTGCTTGTGCAAAAACAGAGGGTTCTTCATGTTTGTTTTGCTTTGAAAATATACATTTTGGCGAAACCTGTCAGTTTTCAGTTTTCTTGTATGAATGCTACAAGTATAAGTGAAAGTAAGATTCTTTCCATTGCGCATCAAAGAATGAAATCAAACCACGCCAAAACTCTAAGAAGATGATGATTACTTAATACAAAATAACTTTCTTTTTTTCTTAATATAATCTGTGTTTATAAATACAACAAATTGAAATACACATATCAACATGGTCAAAGCTTCTGAAATCATACATAATGACTATCAAAACAAAACTGGTACACTTTAGCGATCGGAATGTTGTTGCCATTAAATTCTTTCTCGTTTCTACTCGTCCAAAGTCTCCATATCGTAGCGAAAGCCACAACTCCCACCTTCTTCCAAGCCTTGGACACTTCTAAAGTACTCCAGCATTCACATTGTCTTAATAGAAGACGATGAATATCTATCACAATGTCTCGAAGAAGCCTCTACGTTTTAGTTTCCCAATGCACTTAGAAGGTTATTTGCGAGATAGCCTCTACGTCTTCTATTACAACCTAACTCAGGCATATAATTGAGAGATGAACACAACTACAAACGGGGTTAAGCCATGGCTGCAAACACACGGTGTTTTAAGCACAAGAAACACATATGTAACCTCACAGGCTCAGCTTATGCATCATAGCCTCAACACTTTCAGTTCAGACATATTATGCATCATAACCTCACAGGCTCAGCTTATGCATCATAGCCTCAACACTTTCAGTTCAGACATATTATGCATCATAACCTGCTCATTTGCTTATCAAAACATCTGGAAGACTCAGACATGAAAATGAGAGATGAACACAACTACGGTTAAAGCCATGGCTGCAACACACGGTTGCAGAGTGAGAACTATGCAACCTGGATATTGCCCCGCCAAGATGCTACTCGGATCTTCTATGTACCCTCAAAATACAATCATCATCACAATCTATTGTGTTATGTAACCTCGCTTTAAAGCATGATGTACAAGAGTAATTTTCCACTAAACTTAAACAACCTTTAAAACATGATGTACAAGTGTTTTAAACACATATGTAACTTCACAGGCTCAGCTTATGCATCATAGCCTCAACACTTTCAGTTCAGACAGATTAAGAACACAAGCTCAGCTTTTGCATCATAGTACATCATGCTTTCAGTTCAGATAGATTAAGAACACAAGCTCAGCTTTTGCAATTTAAAGTAACAATTGATTTAAAGTAATGAATCAGGTTAAAACTCTAAACAGCTTTGCACTTGAATCAATTTATAACTCTTTTTAATAAACTTTTTGAATTTAAAGTAAAAATTGATTTAGTAATTTTTTATGACCAAAAAATTGAATAGTAACCTGTCAGAAAGACTTTCGAAACCTTTTTCAGAAACCTAACTCCTGATTTTACAGTTGAACAGTTTAACAGTTGACAACCTATCAAAGACTTTTCACAAAAAGTCTTCAAACAGTTGACAACCTTTCAGAATCCAAAATATTTTACTGCCATCCTTTTTTAATTCTTTTACTGACGATGACTGTTCAAATACAACTGTAAAAGCAAACACTGTTCGGATTTGTCAGAAAGGAAGCATGCTTGGAAGTCTATTAATTCAACTACATTCATCACAATTCATCACAACTCTACAAGCACTCAACTTAAACCTTCAGTAACATAAGCATGTAAATCAGCTACAAACATACCAGATCTGTAACAAACATAAAGGCTAAAATCATTTTAAGCACATTATCTATCTATCTATCTATCTATCTATCTATCTATATCTATATCTAAACTCTATATTCTATATCTATACTTCTATCTATATCTATACTTCTATATCTTTACTACTTTAATTAATAAGCATACTGTCTATACTACTTTATAAAGCATATAGGAAGGACAGAAATGGTCATTTGCCACTTTACAACCATTTGAAGCCCATTGTACAACCTTTAAAGCATGAAGGTGTTGAAAAATCCATTCAACACGCGCGGACCAGCTCATACAAACTAACCGGATGCATTTGACCCGTTTTACCCAAATGGATCCAATATATACTTTCTTTCAAAACATCTGGAAGACTCAGACATGTAATTGAGAGATGAACACAACTACGGTTAAAGCCATGGCTGCAACACACGGTTGCAGAGTGAGAACTATGCAACCTGGATATTGCCCCGCCAAGATGCTACTCGGATCTTCTATGTACCCTCAAAATACAATCATCATCACAGTCTATTGTGTTATGTAACCTCGCTTTAAAGCATGATGTACAAGAGTAATTTGCCACTAAACTTTAACAACCTTTAAAGCATGATGTACAAGTGTTTTAAACACATATGTAACCTCATAGGCTCAGCTTATGCATCACAGCCTCAAACACTTTCAGTTCAGACAGATTAAGAACACAAGCTCAGCTTTTGCATCACAGCCTCAAACACTTTCAGTTCAGACAGATTAAGAACACAAGCTCAGCTTTTGCATCACAGCCTCAAACACTTTCAGTTCAGACAGATTAAGAACACAAGCTCAGCTTTTGCATCACAGCCTCAAACACTTTCAGTTCAGACAGATTAAGAACACAAGCTCAGCTTTTGCATCATAGACTCAACACTTTCAGTTCAGACAGATTAAGAACACAAGCTCAGCTTTTGCATCACAGCCTCAAACACTTTCAGTTCAGACAGATTAAGAATACAAGCTCAGCTTTTGCATCACAGCCTCAAACACTTTAAATTCAAAAAGTTTACTAAAAAGAGTTATAATTTGATGCAAGTGCAAAGCTGTTTAGAGTTTTAACCTGATTCATTACTTTAAATCAGCTACAAACATACCAAATTTGTAACAAACATAATCAGCTACAAACATACCAGTTAGTTTATATGAGCATGGGGGCGGATGTGAATGAAATGAAATTAGGGTTTAGATTTAGTGAAAGAAAGTATATATTGCATCCATTTGATTAAAACGGGTCAAATGCATCCGGTTAGTTTATATGAGCTGGTCCGCGTGTTGTTGGATTTTTCAACACCTTTGTGCTTTAAAGGTTGTACAATGGGCTTCAAAAAAACCTAAAGTAAAGAACACATACCACATCTGGTTATCCAGTAGTAAACAAACAAACATTTCGCAGAATAAAAAAGCTACGGCTCAAACAATACCTTGCAAGATAAACACAATAATCAATAATCAACTTCAAATTAAAAATACAAACTTTTTTAAAGAAAAAAAAACTAAACTACAGAACACATACCACATCTGGTTATTCCGGTGCACCCTAACACGAAAAACTCAACGGGCAGATATGAAATATTACACAGATCCGATTCAAATTCCAGATGATACTTGCAAGATAAACACAATAATCAACTTCAAATAAAAAATACAAACTTCTTTAAAGAAAAAAAAAAACCCTATATTCTGTTAAACATTTATTCATGGATCTGGGCCTTGCGAGACAGATTTGACCAGGTAAGTTTTTGAGTGTATAACAGATTTAGTAGGCAAGTATTAATGTTTTAGTAGGCAAGTATTATAACAGATCTGCAAACAAAACCAAGTATTATAACAGATCTGCTAGAAAAAAGTAACAGACCTAAATATATTTCACAGATCCAGTAGAAACAACATACCGAGAAGTTGAACCCAGTAGATCTGATGTCGGAATCGCCGGAGAAAGAAACCCTAAAATTTCACAGATCTAAGTTAAACAACACACAAAAAATGCCGATAAGGTTAAAAAGACGGTACCTGAGAAGTGAAATCGTCGGTGAAATCCGTCGATCTAGTGAAATCGCCGGTGAAATCCATCGATCTAGTGAAATTCACAGATCTAAGTCAAATAACAAGCAAAAAAATGCCGATAAGGTTAAAAAGACGGTACCTGAGAAGTGAAATCGTCGGTGAAATCCGTCGATCTAGTGAAATCGCCGGTGAAATCCGTGCCATGAGACGTATGCAGAGCGTCAGGTGAGAGAGAGAGAGAGAGAAGAAGAATGGGGGCATATGTGAATGAAATGAATCTAGGGTTTAGATTGAGTGAAAGATAGTTTATATTGGATCCATTTGATAAAAACGGGTCAAAGAGATCCGGTTAGGATCCATAAAGCTGCTCCGCGTGTTGAATGGATTTTTCAACACCTTCATGCTTTAAAGGTTGTACAATGGGCTTCAAATGGTAGTAAAGTGGCAAATGACCATTTCTGTCCTTCCTATATGCTTTATAAAGTAGTATAGATTATTAATTAATAATAGAGATTAATTATTTTTTTTAATCGTATACAAAAATTAAAATAATAGATTTCCATGTTCCTGCAGGCCGCCAAACACAACGCAATCCGCTAATAATACCAAAACGGGTTAAATTTGGGGTCTCCGTGATCTCTTTCTTTCTGTTTGAAATCGAGAATTGAAGTGTAATTAAACGAAAAAACAAAAGCAGATTCACTCCAATAGATACAAATAAGATCTAAAATCGATAATTAGGGTTTTGGATGGCCGAAGAAGAAGAGAAGAACAAGTATAGCATAATCGTCCCTACTTACAACGAACGACTCAACATCGCTCTCATCGTCTTCCTCGTCTTCAAGCACATTCCGTATTCTCTTCATTCCTATCCTATGCATTTACGTTCTTTCCTTTCTTCAATCGGCTACCCATATGATGAATCAATTTGAGATCATATTCACTAATTTAGGTCTAATTCAAGTTTGTAGTTAGTTGCGTGTACGGTTTTTTTGTGGGATCTAGATGAAGTGTTCATATGATTGCCCTAAATTTCTTCCAATTCAATTGAGCTCATGATTTTGTGTTTCCTTGTAGAAATGTGAATATGTTATTGCTTTTTTTTTTTTTTTATAGAGTTAATTACATAGTCGCTGCGGTTTGCACAAAATAACATACTTAGGTACTAATAGTTTAAAATCAGGGTATTAACTTTTCATTTTGTAACGTTTGGAGGTATTAACTTCTAGGGTATTAGCGTAGTTAGTACTTGTGGTTTGCACAAAATAACGTGTACTAATAGAATGTGATTTTAAACCTACAAATAACGTTAATACCTCCAAACGTTACAAAATGAAAAGTTAATACCCTAGAATGTGATTTTAAACTACTAGTACCTAAGTATGTTACTTTGGGCAAACCACAGGGACTAACTATGTCATTAGCTCTTTTTTATATGTCAAATGCAAGATACTTTAAAAGGATAACTAGTAGAGAGAATATGATATATGAAGAAAGCAATGGTGATGTGTGTCAATTCTGTTTCAAGTTCATGACATTTTGTTGTGTTGTCAGGGATGTTGACTTTGAAATAATAATCGTTGATGATGGAAGTCCCGATGGAACTCAGGATATCGTCAAACAGTTGCAGCATACCTATGGCGATGATCGCATTGTATGTATAGCGGCAATCTCATTTATATTCTTTTGAAAGTTTCAAAATACTAAAAATGCATAATTTACTCATATGGTAAATAAAGTTGCTGAGGTTATTTAACGTTGCTTTTCTAATTATTCATTTAGTGAAACCAACTGTTATAAGTAACCGATTTTACTTATTTTATACAAAAGAGATAAATATGATACTTTTAGCATTTTAAGAGTAAATACGACATTATGAAATTCAGAAGGATTTACATGAAATTAATCCTTACTTTGTATATCTCATTGTAGTCACCTATATGTATATTGTTATTTTCTAATGCAGCTATTAAGAGCTAGGCCCAAAAAGCTTGGATTAGGTACCTCCTTGTTTATCTATTCACATTTTTAAATGGTAAATATGAAAATTAAACTGATTTTCTTGTTAACCAGGGACTGCCTACATTCATGGTCTGAAGCATGCTTCGGGAAATTTTGTTGTAATCATGGATGCTGATCTGTCACACCATGTAAGTATTACACCATCTGTTGTAATCATGCTTCTGGGATTTTTTTTTTCATTATAAAAAATGACACCTACACATTCCAGTTCTGCAAGGGGAATCTATCATATGAATTCTGCTTACAGCCGACTGACTAATTTTGATGTTTTTTCGTTTCTTTCAGCCAAAGTACCTTCCACACTTTATAAAGTAAGTTCACCCAATCTTGATGTTTAAATTGTGTCCACTGCTTAATAGTTCATCATCATCATCATACTCAGTAAATACCACCAATAGCAAAGCTAAGGTAGGGTCTGAGGAGGGTAAGATGTAGACAGCCTTACCTCTACACCGTAGGAATAGAGAGGCCACTTCCAGTGAGCCCCACAGCTCTACCCTGTAGGAATAGAGAGGTTGCTTCTAGTGAGACCCCCACTGCTTAGTGCTTAATAGTTAGAGGTGGCAAAATGAGGGGAAGGCACATATGAAACTAGAGTTAAAATCGCAAAGGTCTTTCTTATCAAGTGTGGGGACTTAATCATGCATAACATAAAGATCATTTTGTCTACTATTTTAAAGTTAACGATTAAACTATGCAGAAAAGGAGTATTTGTTGTTCAAAAAACTCAAGGGAGTTAAGGGTTTAATCGTGTAAAAAAACCAGGGATTTATTTGCAGATTCAATGAAAGTTCATATGTTTGCTTTTTTAACAAATACCCAATGGGCAATGACCCATATGTCAATTGTGGTTACAAAAGTTGTACCCTTTTCATTAATTCAACCCGTTGCTCTTAAATCAATTTTTTAATTCCCGCTTGTCCTCTTAGAGATAAATCTTAGTCTGAATTGTTAACAAGCAAACGAGTGTCAATAAAAATATGCTAAATTCAGGAAACAAATCGAAACGCGTGCGGATATTGTTACTGGGACCCGTTATGTAAAAGGTGGTGGTGTGCATGGTTGGACCCTGATGCGCAAATTGACAAGTAGAGGGGCTAATGTTCTTGCACATACTCTTCTTTGGCCTGGTGTATCAGACTTGACAGGCTCCTTCCGGTACATACGATCTTATATAATCAACTTCTTAAAATGTTTAGCTCTTTTTATTATTTAGAGATAATATATGTACTATTTAGAGAGCATACCCAAGTATATAACTATCCATATATTCAAGCTATTCAGCTATAGGTTACCCAAGTATATATGCAGCTGAAATATGGTAAAATGTAAATGTTAAAACACTAGTTTTTTTATATAATATATTTCATTACGATCACCCATCTATTGAAATTGCTAGTTCTACTTAAAAGTTGTATTATTATTTGCAAAATGACAAAAACTCGCTATTTTTATGTTCCTTTTTTACATTGAATCATTGCTTTTTAGTAGCTCGATGCAATTATTCTTGTCTTTTCGAAACAAGTAAGACGTTTTCGTCATTCAGCATGTTTAATGTAGTTTTAATATACGGGTGGCTCTAACAAAAAAAAAAGGTTAGAATACTTTGGTGACCTTGAGATCCTCTATCCCTTTGTTTCTTTCTTTTTTTTTTACCTTGAAGTTTTTGTAATTTGATATTTATTTTCTTGTTTGGTAGTCTTTACAAGAAATCTGTGCTTGAAGACATTATAAGCTCGTGTGTGAGCAAAGGATATGTTTTCCAGATGGAAATGATTGTCCGGGCTTCAAGAAAAGGATACCATATTGAAGAGGTACCATGATTATCCATTTCAACCTGAATCCATTTTTAACATGCAACCTGCGCTAATTTACTAGTTTTAATCTTTTATGACTCTTTTAGGTCCCGATAACTTTTGTTGACCGAGTTTATGGAAGTTCCAAGCTTGGTGGATCAGAAATAGTCGAGTATTTAAAGGGTCTTGTGTACCTTCTCTTTACTACATAGTCGACTTTATGGAAGTTCTCGATATCTAGTTGCTTTGATGCATGTGTTCATTTGACTTGATAAGTCATTATAATAGCTTTGTTAGTCACTTATTGGAGTATAACATATTTTAACATCTTTTTTTCTTCAAACATGGTGTGATTATGTGTGCTTTGACGCATTCTGGTGCTTGCAGCTGCGCTGTTAACTACTCAGAAGATAGCATAGGCATGTCATTACGCAACGATGACGTGATCCCATCCATGGTGCCCTGATCACTTTATGACATTTTCTTTTGTGTGTACACGCTCTGAGGGCATGTGACGAGTTTGATATGTGAATGGGAGAGTATAGTTTGGCCCTAGGATATTTTGTGTATATATATTTTGTGGATGTGCTTGTAGCCTTATCTGCAATGTGTTTGTTTACAACACATACAACCTCGTTTCCATCTTACATTATCATTTTCAGCGAATGAATGATGAAAGGATGAACTCAAGATCGACACTAGAACATAATTGTCGGCTTCTACAGAACAAGCTCATCGGGAGTCCTCGTGGGAACAGAAACTGTTACTTATATAAACTACAAATCTAAGAAGGTAATCAATCCCCTTATACACAAGGAACTGTTATTACATCCATGGGTCCATATAAAAACAAGAAAACAACCTAAGTAACATGGGTAATTAGTTATCGACTTCACAAATTTCTAGAGGACTGGGATCAAGGGACGCGAATGCCAAGAGCTCAGGGTCGTGTCGTAGAATATGCATTTTGTGTTCATCCAGGTTCACCCATGCTTCTATTCCATCACCATCTCTTGTATCCATCAAGACAACGAAATCTGTAAACACCGGACTACCATGAGAGACATGGCCACATACCCATAACGGCTTTCCTCGACCAAAATCCACCTCGTAAAACCCCATCTTACACCAACTCGTGATTCCGATGTAGTCAAGACTCCCATTTGTCCCACAATCTTTCATGAGTTTGAGTGACTCTTCCATCACTTGTGGCCCGTTATCGCCTTGTAATTTCGTCACGAACTCGCTATTGATTTTTAGTATACTTCCTTTTACCTGTAGTAAAAATTTGTGAAGTGAGACAAAACGAAGTCTACAAGCTGTATCTTTTCTCAAGACACATTATACACACACTGACACACACGCGCACACACACATATATATATATCCTTATACACTAGATATGTGATGAACTTTCCTGACTTGATCGTCAAAGGGTGGTCTAACGGTATTCTAAAATTCAGTCACTACTACTCACCTGGTTTACTAGGTCATGCAATTTGATGTCAGCCATGGTTCCAGATTCCGCGCTTGCTAACCAAACCAAGTTTCCGATCGAGTTTTCGGACAACACGGTTCCTGATCTTCTGCGTAGGTTCACCGAATGGCCCAACAAAGTTGGTTTATTGAACCCGTGTGTTTCTTTAGATGCAGCCATAACACACTTCCATAACAATGCGGACACCACCTCGACTCGTGTCGGTTGCTGCACACCGTTCCTACCTGCCTCGGCTTTGAGCTTCGTTATCGCGAAACGATCAAAAACAAATCTACCCGTACTACATTTCCCAAACTTTATCAATGACGCCCACATAGCCATCGACGAGTCTCGCAGCCGAGAGTCGGTGGCAGGCAGAAAACGCGCGGTTAAGTCTGGAACTAACCGCGCGTTTTCTTGATGTAGCGAAGCCCAACACTTCACGAAAGTAGCAAGCGCGGCACCATCAAGGATCTTGTGCGAAATGCACAAACTAATTGCGACTCCACCGCACTCGAAAACATTAACTTGAACATTAGTCACACGAGCTCCACCACCCGACCCGTCGAAAGTCGGATCACACGGGAGCAACCTGTTGATCAACCCGAGATCAAGATGCTTTAAAAACTCGGTGAGACTTGTATCGACACGCATTGTAGCATAGCGCGCACCGGCATCATCGCAATCGATTGACAAATCATCTTTGATTGTCCCTGCTAGAGGATAAAAGTGAGTTAACGTTTGAGATAATGATATCTTTAGGTGTTGTTGATGTTCAATGATTTGGAGCTCAGTGGCATTATCGTAATTAGGGTAGAAGAAGATTATTGGTGCATAAGGGGCAGGGATGAGTTGATGCAAGACTGATAGATTGAATGTTTTTAGGTGTTGTGGTGTTGGGGAAGATGGTTTAATGTTTTCTCTAGAGATTATATTAAATTTTGTCATTTTTTAGATGTGTTTGTTGGTTGATCATGGTAGATGAAACCTTAAATTCTTGTGTGTTGTGTTTTTTTAAACATACTTAGATGCTAATGGCCGTTTTCTTGTTGTTCGATTGATCCTAGGTTATATTCGAGTTTCGGCTGCATGAATAAATATGATGTGAACATCGGCATATGCTCTTGCTTATGCCCGCCCCTATCACAAAAAATAAGGCTAAAAGGAAGATATATTATCATGCAATAATCAAAATGGACTCGCATTAAAATCTACTAACAGTGAAAAACTATCAAAAATGTAGTGAAAAAATTGTTGGGAAATTTTAGTGAAAATACTAAATAGTATGGATACTAATAATTATATTTATATATGTATTTTATAAATAATTATTCGTGGGTTTGTGTTTTACATTGTGAGAACATTATAACGAACGAGACTATGGGGCTGTTTGTTTAACTTTTAATGGTCCAGACATCTTACTGGTTCAGCACTTAACGGTTCAGTCTGTTTGTTTCGCGAGCAAATGTCTGAATGATTCGGACATTTGCCTCTGAATGGTTAAGAATTATACAGAGTCTGAATGGTTAAGACCTCTAATCTGAATTGGTAAGATATTTGCCTTTGAACGGTTAAACATTATACTGCCTCTTAATGGTTCAGAGCTCTTACTGGTTCAGCACTTGAAGAAACAGTGATCGGAATGACCGGAATCAATCAGATCAGGGGTTTAGTCTCCGCATAAAAGGTTAATCATCTCGCTGATTCGGGGGGTTTGGCTGAATTCCTTCTCCGGTGATCACTGCAAAACAGGAAGCTGTTAGACTCGCCACGGGGAGAATGGGGGTTCTCTCCGTGACCACCCTCCGGCGTGAGAATAAGTACAGTGATCTTGATGAAGAAGAAGTAGTAAAAGTGAAGTAAGAATAGCTTGTGGGATCATACCTGTAATGACTTATTTATAGCCGGATTTAGGCGGGAAATTGGTCGACGGAGATAGTAACGAAAAGTATTTTTCGTTAGCGGTTATTCTCTTTCCCGTCAATCCCTAACGTCACATCTATGCACACGGATTGTGAGAGCGATCTACGGCTAGGGAGATGCAACGTGGAAAGTGAGCTTGTGCAGGTTAATCTTCAATCGAGTGCCATCATCGTGATTAGATGAGCGTCCAAGATCATGACACGTCATAGTTAGTTACAACTGAATGGCTATGCTTGATGAGCATTAGAAAGTCTTCTAGAAGATCTACAGCTGTAAACCTTTATGTTTTTGCCACATGTCCATTCTGTTATAACAGAAAAGATTCCTTTATTCAAGTCTTGGTCTTAGGCGCGCGAAAATGTTTAGGATTTTCTATCTTCCAGTTTAACTGTTCCCTTACGCAGGCCTACGCAAGGGTGTTAGTGGAATGTTAGTTTCTCCTTTCTTTCGGCGCGTGTTTATTGAAGACTATTTTCTTTCATAACTTGTTTTGGGACTATTGCGTAGCCGCGCATGGTCTCATTAAGGATGTTCCAGAAGTGAGGCTTACGGAATGGTCTTATGTGCCTGCGCAAGGTTTTGGGGTCTACATTCCTTTGCTATTGAATTGTTTCTTCCAAAATCCTGTTTAAGGACGCTGCGCAGCCGCGCAGGGTCTATTCAAGATGTTTTGGGATAAGGTTGTGGTATGGCCCTATGCGCCTGCGCAAGGTTTTTGGGACCATACCCCTTCAGCACTTAATGATTCAGAACTCTTACTGATTCAACACTTAACCATTCAAAAGTTGCCAAACAGCCCCTATGTACAAAATAGAGCTAGGATGAATGAGATATTAAGACTTGGTATGGGGTAATGGAAAGGACGAGAGAATGGAATGGACGAGCTAATGGAATGGACGAGTGAATGCAATGGATCATTACCATTCCATGTCTTGTTTGGTTATCATGTGGGAATGAAATGAATAATTATTTTGTATTGTTTGGTAGGCAAGAAAAACGAAGAAATAAAATCAGCGGTGAGTGGTGGTGGCCGGTGGTAGTGATTGTGGGTGGTTATAGGTGGTGGCAGCGGCGATGGGTGGTGGTGGTGGCGAGTGGCGGTGGAGGCGGCGACGACGGGTGGCGGTGACGGGGGTGGCGGCGACGGCCGTCAATGGTGGTTGGTGGCGGCGGAGGTGGCGGGTGCGGTGGTGGTTGGTTATGGCGGTGGTGGGGGCGTCGACAGTAGTGGTGGCTGGCGGCGGCGAGTGACGTTGGCGGCGGCGGTGGTTGGTGGCGGCGGTTAACGGCAACGGTGTTGGGTGGGCGGCGGCGGCAGTGATGACTGTCGGGGGCAACGCTGTGAGCCGCCTTTATATTAACACTTATAAAAAATTAAGTCGTATTCGATTTATTTTAGTTAATTGTTTGAAATAAATTACTAAATTTTAGATAATTAATTGAATTAATTATTTTTACAATTAAACCTAATCAAATAATTATTTGATTATTCATAGGAATTTGATTCAATATTTTTATAAACTAAATACGACTTAGATTTTATACGTGTTTATATATGAAAAAATAATTAAATTTTTAGTTTTTAATTTTTAATATTAACTAATTTATAGGAATTTGAGTCATATTTTATAAATATGTTTATAAACCGAATACGACTTAGTTTTTATAAGCGTTTATATAAAGCAATAGATATGTATAGGGTTGTTCAAATGAGAGCCACCACGAGTTGTGAGAACCATGAGAACTTATACTTTCCGCGCGAGTTGGGCCAATTTTTTTTTGCATAATCGTAGATGAAACTATTATAAACATAATTGTAAAAAGAAAAGCAAACAAAAAAACTGTCGAGTCGGTAGATTTGCCTGACGTAAGTTTTCTTACGCACTGGTGTAAATTTGTTACGAAGATAAATATTTTTTACACCTCATTTAAATGTGTGTACGCGACATTTTTAATTTTTTTTTTTTGCTAAAACAAGTGATTTTTTATGATTTTTAAGCAAAAAAATTGAAAAAACCTTTTGGATAGCCTACTTTTCACGGTTCTTATAACTCGTGGTGATTCTCATTTTAACATATCCCTGTATGTATATATATATATACATTTATGAATTAATAAAAAATAATTAAACTTTATATATAAATAAATTATAGGAATTTGAGCCCTATAAATTATATTATATATATAAAGTTTAATTTTTTTATTAATTCATATACGTGTATATATATATATATATATATTGTTTTATATAAACGCTTACAAAAACTAATTCGTATTCGGTTTATAAAAATATTTATATAATATGACTCAAATGCCTATAAATTAGTTAATATTATAAATAAAAAACTAAAAATTTAATTATTTATAATTATTTCACATATAAACACTCGTATTCGGTTTATAGAAATATTTATAAAATATGACTCACATTCCTATAAATAATTATTTGATTTGGTTTAATAGTAAAAATAACTAATTCAAATAATTATTTAAAATTTAGTAATTTATTTTGAACAATTAACTAAAATAAGTCGAATATGACTTAGTTGTTATAAGTGTTTATATAAAAACACACACACACACATATATATATATATTAATAAATAATTAAACTTTTAGTTTTTACTGTGAATATTAACTAAAAGTATGGCTGCAAAAGTCGTTAGGCGCTCATTTTTAGTTTTTATTTTCATGTTAAAAACCTTTTTTCCAAAATTTTGATTTGATTAGACGTTGAGGATACACCGGTATTAAAAGCTCTTGTGTCCTTGGACGACCTCGGTATCTTATCAACACTATACTACGCTCACGATGGGTGCACTTGCCCATATGTGTGTTTAGTGTTAGTAGAATATCGTGTTTTATAAATTTAAAACTTCACTAAAGTGTTAAAAAGGGCTAAAAATATACATAACAACATATCACACTCGACATGCATCAGGTACTCTCAACTCCCCAGCCGACCGACTGAAAATAAAAAAAAATAAAAACAGATAGACAAGATGAATCACTTGGATCCGACTCGCCTTTAGTGTAACCTTTGATGTTTTCCGCACTTTTGTACTTTTAAAGAGATTATCTTAGTTATAGTAGTAGCCCCCTCATTTGAAGGTGACGTTACCCTTAACCCAGCAGTTTGAGTCAAGAAGGATACAATCCTAAAGGGCTGGATTATTGAAAGATAATTAATTAAGTTATTAATGAGTAATGTGGTAGGCCCCTCTTTTGAAGGTGACGTTACCCTCGGCTAAGTGGTTTGAGTCAGGAGGGATACAATCCCAAGTAGCAGGGTTAATGTATTAATAGTAGTTTACATATGAGGGGATCAAGCCATTCACACCCCTGCCATCCAATACCAGTGGGTATTGATGGAGGTCCTAGTAAGCTTGACCCAGGTCCTTGCAGGATCTATACACTGAACAATGCAAGAACCTTACCAAACCATTCCCTTAACCCCCGACCAGGTAGCCAACATATCTCTATATAGACCGTAGAGATATGAATGGTGTAAATCTTTTATTTTATATAGACAGTAAAATAACGCCAAGACACCACGGACAAATGATAAGGAAGTTTCACCTTCAACATAAGAAACTAGTTATTAAAGTCATTAATAAAAAACTAAATAAAAAGTGCGAAAAGATTAAAAAACAAAAGTATTAAACTAAATGCTTGTCTTCACCAAGTGATGTAAGAGACTTAGGCAAACATGGCCTTTGATTGTCAAGAACTCTTACTATCAATCTTGGATCCCGAGACTACTACACACACTCTATGATGGATGATGGTGGTGGATGTGGGTTGTGATGGTGGTGGAGTGTGGGTGAAGTGTGAGAGAGGTGGTTTTCCAAGGGATGCCTTTGAAGTGAACCAAGCACCTCTATTTATAGCCTGCACAGAAGCCCGGACACGGCCCCGTGTCTATCCACTTTCTCTTTCTTCATTAAATGTAGTTTGTCTGCATTAGTTGACCACGCCCCCGTGTCCGTTGGGTACGGCCCCGTGTGCAGAAGCGTATCTGTACTATCAAGATTTGCTTGGATTCTGCGAATCTTAGCGTTGACCACGGCCGTGTTGAGCTGGGCACGCCCCCGTGTTGGGAAATAGAAGCTTCTACAACTTTGTCTTTTCTGCAGACACTTGGGCACGCCCCCGTGTCCGCTGGGCACGGGGCGTGTTCAGCCTTCTGATCTCTTATTTTTGCTTGGGAAGATGCTGTCGGGGGGTCGGGCATGCCATGTTTATTACTTTTCTTGTATTTATGTTAGATTTAGCTGTATTTTTGCTTCTTTTGTCCATTTACGCTCATTTGATCCTGAAAATACAAAAGGAAGACAAAAGCACAGTTTTCCAATATTAGTACTAAAAAAAGGTTAGTTTTATGCCTCATTTGATGTAATTTATATGTTGCATTTTACACACATCAAATACCCCCACACTTGAATCTTTGCTTGTCCTCAAGCAAAACTCTTTATAATGTGGCTTACACGCCCAAATGGAATGGGTAGAAGAGAAGTTTTGGGCTTGTCTTGAGTGTCGGGATTCCAAGATCTTTATTAGGCTTTATTTTTATGTTATTTACAATCCTATTCGTTATGATTTATTTAGAACGTTTCATAAGAGAAATTACTTAATTGGGCATAACATGCCTCTTCAAAATTCCATTTATATACAAGTTCACATTACTCACGGGAGATCACTCAACACTTGGCCGAAGATGTATTTTTATGAAACACTCGAGACCGGCATGGAACTTACTTCTACCATATGCTTGTCAAGCAATCAATCCTCCTCCTTTTTAACTAAAAACCTTTGTAAATATCAAGAGGACTTGGGGAAGGGTTAGGCTTGGTTTAAAGGTATGTGGTTTTGGGTTAGTGGTGATTAGTAAAAAAGGGCGAAAGACGTAAAAAAACGTTGGTTTTCGTAAAACTTTTTGTTTTTGTGACTTTTTATTCAAACGAAGCATTTTTCAAACAAAATTTCTTTTGAGGAACTTGTTTGTTTATTGCTAGGCTTCATTTTTTTAGGGAATGTCACATGAAGACCGAGCTTTTTACTAAAATAAAAGGGTTTAAAATGAAAAAAAGGGTTTTTTGGTGGGAAAAGGGTGTTTGTTTTGTGGGTTTAGAAACGAAAAGGTTTAGGCTCAAAGGGGTTTTTTGGTCGTAAGAAACCAATCGGCTATTCACACAAGAAACGAAATATGAGCATTTAGTTTAAAGACGTGTATTTATATGCTCAATTAAAGGCTCAAAACTCATTTTTTGTGGGAATGGATTTTTAATTTGATCAAGTATATATAATCAAATTTTAACTAGATTCGTCATGCCGTTTCATAATTTTCTTATGTTGGTTCTTTTTATCACGACGGTATCGGTTGTAAATTCGTAAAAATATAACCTTTTTAGAACTTGTTATTCTCAATTTAAACCAAGACAAGTAAAAAAAATGAAAAGTTTTTTGAAAAAATTTGGGGTGTTTAGCGGTTCCAATAGAGTTTTGTGTAAGGCTTGTAATTAGGACTTGCAAAATTCAAGGTTTTAGCATCCCCCCACACTTAAATTACACATTGTCCTCAATGTGTCCAAAAAATAAGTTTTTATGTTGATTGAACGTGTAAAAGGTGTGTTAAAAACAAAAATTTATGTTACTGGGCATCTGGACACGGGCCGTGGTGACTGGGCACGGCCCCGTGTTCATATTGCCAGTAACAGAAAGTAATAGAAGGCTGGGCATGGGGGCATGTTCAGTGAACACGCCCCGTGTCCAATTACCTGAACTGGGCTTTTTTCTGCAGACCCTTGAGCACGGGGCGTGTTGGCTGAGCACGGCCCGTGCTGAACTTACTGTAATGAAGAAAAATTGTCGGGAGGCTCTGTTTTTGTGCATGGGGTGTTGGTTCAAGTCTCCCTTAGTATCCTTCACTATCCTGAGTGTGTTTTATCCATGTTAACATCATCCAAACACCAAATAATTTTGAAAACCATCATTCATTAAAGAGAGAGTTACATAAGGTCCTAGAAAAATAAAGAAAAATAGAAAGCTAAAAAGAAGGTTCCTAAGATAGATAGGTCAAGTGATACATGAAATCTTCCTAAGGAGTTCTACCCTTATTGTAGGAATAACAAAAGCCCGGAAATAGCTTCCCGGTATTTTAAAGGCGTTGTAGAACTCGAAACCTAGAGGTGTCCCCTAGATGTTGTTGAGCCACTCTTCTATTTCTCTCGGGAGGAAGAAGGCGGGCTCATTTTCCACAACATTTTGTGGTGGAGGAGCGACGGCAACCGGGACCCCATGTAGTACGTCTCGAGGGGGTTCCGCGTGCATGGCGTACCACTCGGCCGGTATGATAACTTCTGGTACCACATTCCATGCCCTTTGTGTAACAATTGGTACCAAGGGCGGAGAAGCGAGGATATTCAACCTTTGGTGCAAAAGGTTGACCTCTCTAAGACACCCTTCTAGTCCCACCGATAAATGATTGATACGGTCGACCAGAGCTTCCTCAACCCCCGTCATTTCGTCTATGGCCTCTCTCAAGGCATAGACATAGTTGACGAGAGAGTCTTCTACCGATGACCTTCTTCCTTGTCGGTTGTTCCTGGAGTGTGATGAGGATGTTCCGCTGTTTCTGCTTGACATTCTAAGAGAACAAACCGAAAAGAGTTCATTTTAGTGAAACAGTACCTCAAACACGGCCCCGTGTTCACCTCTCTGCAGATTTTTGAAACAAGGAATCTTGGAGCTTTAAATTATTTTTCTGACTTTTGAGGCATTTTTAAGCAGAAATAACTTAAAATAGTGTTGTAAAACTTATTTTTAACAAGATTCCTTGAATAAAAATCTAACAAATATCACAATAAAGCTTCAAACCATGGTGATTTCAAGCTCGAATGGAGGTGTTGAGGGAAACATGAAGAAGAAGGCAATGGACAAAAGTAGAAAAGACAAGATGGTTGTTGAGAACCTTCTTTAGAATATACCTAGTATGGTATGTGTGAAGATCCCACCAAATCTCTGTCTTTGGAATGGTCCAAATGTGCATGAATCTTGCTGCATTTATAGAAAACGACAGCACGCTGGACACAGCCCCATGTGCAGACGAGATTCTGACACTTTTTGTCTGTATTCTGACTGAAAGTCAGACGAGAATCTTTTGGTGGACACGGGGGCGTGCTGACCTGGACACGACCCCGTGCCTAGAAGCTGTTTATGATGTTTTGTCTATTTTTAAAGAATTTATCCGGATCGGGTGGTTCCTTACTGGACGGAACAACACCGAAGTGCCTGAGATACCTTAGTTGCCCTAGGTTTAGATGATAACGCAAGAGGTTATCGGAAAGGGTGATTCCTATGCTAAATGTAGGTGGAAAAGTCCAACCCTTATCCGGGCTCTCGTTAAAGAAGGTGTATGTCTAATCGCTCAGGTCTATGTATGCATCGACGGAAGTCGATGGGGAGTCCTTCACGGCACAATCGACACAGGGACGACTATTGCTCAAGTCTTCGAAAGAGTTAGAGGTGATTTCGGGAGCGACGATGTTGTTTTTATCCGAATGCGATCTCAATAATTCTTCTTGGGCGTTGTCTTGAGATGAATTAGTTATGTCCATCTCAAGCTCTTTTATCCAATTAAGAACT
This sequence comes from Helianthus tuberosus, assembly GCA_030545235.1. NCBI lineage: Eukaryota > Viridiplantae > Streptophyta > Magnoliopsida > Asterales > Asteraceae > Helianthus > Helianthus tuberosus. The sequence goes on from CM060381.1 coordinate 148,158,795, forward strand.
AGATCTTCCATTTGAAATATTCTTCAAGAATCATTTCATTTAGAATACATGATTGAGAGCATTCCAGGGAGAGATAGAGATTATTTTTACTCTCGCCCCTCTTAAGGCTACAGAAAAATGATGGGTCTATATAGTGGGGAGTGTAATTTAAAAAATAACATTTTAAATCTTCATGAATTCTGCCACATATTTGACACCACGTACCATAAGAGGAGTGGAAGTAAAAAAAATCAGTATCGCTCATGCTTGCGTCAGAAATTACCAACCGTCGGGATCTTACGGTTCTGTTTTCAGTATATGATACTTGGGAACGGGGCGTGTTTATTGGGAACGGCCCCGTGTTCAGCTACTGTCTGACTTAAAACAGGATTGCCAGTACCAAAGATTGGGCACGAGGTGTGTTCAGCGGGCACGTCCCGTGCTGAGCTCTGCAGAAAACTAAAAATTTAAGAAAAATCCTAAAAAACAGAAAAATAAGAAAAACGATTAGGCCGTTGATTCCTAACTTTCTTAAAATCCTTGTGTCCCCGGCAGCGGCGCCAAAAACTTGATGCGTGTCGAGTGTGATATGTTTTTATGTATATTTTTAGCCCTTTTTAAAACTTTAGTCAAGTTTTAAATTTATAAAACACGATATTCTACTAACACTAAACACACATATGGGCAAGTGCACCCATCATGAGCGTAGTATAGTGTTGGTAAGATACCGAGGTTGTCCAAGGACACAAGAGCTTTTAATACCGGTTTATCCTCAACGTCTAATCAAATCAAAATTTTGGAAAAAGGTTTTAAACATGAAAATAAAAACTAAAAATGCTGAAAATACAAAAATAAAAAATAAAAACAGATAGACAAGATGAATCACTTAGATCCGACTCGCCTTTAGTGTAACCTTTGATGTTTTCCGCACTTTTGTACTTTTTAAGAAATTATCTTAGTTATAGTAGTAGCACCCTCTTTTGAAGGTGACGTTACCCTCAACCCAGTAGTTTGAGTCAGCAAGGATACAATCCTAAAGGGTTGGATTATTGAAAGATAATTAATTAAGTTATTAATGCGTAATGTGGTAGGCCCCTCTTTTGAAGGTGACGTTACCCTCGGCTAAGTGGTTTGAGTCAGCAGGGATACAATCCCAAGTAGCCGGGTTAATGTATTAATAGTAGTTTATATATAAGGGGATCAAGCCATTCGCACCCCCGCCATCTAATACCAGTGGGTAGTGAAGGAGGTCCTAGTAAGCTTGACCCAGGTCCTTGCAGGATCTATACACTGAACAAGGCAAGAACCTTACCAAACCATTCCCTTAACCCCCGACCAGGTAGCTAACATATCTCTATATAGACCGTAGAGATATGAATGGTGTAAATCTTTTATTTTATATAGACAGTAAAATAACGCCAAGACACCACGGACAAATGATAAGGAAGTTTCACCTTCAACATAAGAAACTAGTTATTAAAGTCATTAATAAAAAAACCAAATAAAAAGTGCGAAATGATTAAAAAACAAAAGTATTACACTAAATGCTTGTCTTCACCAAGTGATGTAAGAGACTTAGGCAAACATGGCCATTGATTGTCAAGAACTCTTACTATCAATCTTGGATCCTGAGACTACTACACACACTCTAAGATGGATGATGGATGATGGTGGTGGATGTGGGTTGTGATGGTGGTGGAGTGTGGGTGAAGTGTGAGAGAGGTGGTTTGCCAAGGGATTCCTTTGAAGTGAACCAATCACCTCTATTTGTAGCCTGCACAGAAGCCCGGACACGGCCCCGTGTCCATTGGGCACGACCCCGTGTCTATCAACTTTCTCTTTCTTCATTAAATGCAGTTTGTCTGCATTAGTTGACCACGCCCCCGTGTTCGCTGGGCACCGCCCCGTGTGCAGAAGCGTATCTGTACTATCAAGATTTGCTTGGATTCTGCGAATCTTAGCGTTGACCACGGCCATGTTGAGCTGGGCACGCCCCCGTGTTGGGAAATAGAAGCTTCTACAACTTTGTCTTTTCAGCAGACACTTGGGCACGCACCCGTGTCCGCTGGGCACGGGGCGTGTTCAGCTTTCTGATATCTTATTTTTGCTTGGGAAGATGCTGTCGGGGGGTCGGGCATGCGATGTTTATTCCTTTTCTTGTATTTATGTTAGATTTAGCTATATTTTTGCTTCTTTTGTCCATTTACGATAATTTATCCTAAAAATATAAAAGGAAGACAAAAGCACACTTTTTCCAACATTAGTACTAAAAAGGGTTAGTTTTATGCCTCATTTGATGTAATTTATATGTTGCATTTTACACAAATCAGTACCCGGCCTAGGCGAAGTTGTCACACCCCCAAAATCCACCTGCGGAATACTACCACTTGGAGGCGTGACTGACCAGGATCCAGCCACCAATCATATTGAACAAGCATATAAGTAGTTATAAAATCCAACCAATACAATTGGTGATCAAACAAAACATAGTTTAAGTTGCAAGCGGAAGCATAACGTTTAAAACCAAAACATAAGTTTAATTGTTCCAAGGTTTAACATGGCACACAGCTGTCCATGTCCCACAACGACTCTCTTCCATGCAAGCTCCAGCTAAGTACCTATTGACCTGCAAAGCATGTAGTAACGAGTCAACAACAAGTTGAGTGAGTTCACGGTTGGGTGTTCGTTTTAAGTTGTTTCGAAAACAGTTTCCTTTATCTGGCATCCTGCCATGGGGGTTACCCCATAATTGAAAAACGTGACTTGTTCATTCCCGGTTACTCTGGCGCTCCGACCGTGGGGGCTACCCCATGTTAGTTATCTGGCATTTCGGCCGTGGGGGCTACCCCATGTATACACTAGACTCGTTACCATATCGACTGCTGACTGTAGTCATGTTTATGTGCCCTGAAACTGTCAATGTCTATCATCATTGACGTGCCCCAGATCCATTAGTTCACGCCCGTCCTCTGCGGCACGGTGTGAGGTTTGTCAGACCTAAATAGCGCTATCTAACTAATGACCCGCTCGCCATTGGCCCGGCGATTAAGTCGATATAAAAAGGAGGGACTTCGTGATAGAGTTTTGGTCTAGTACGAGTTATCTGTCCATGCGGACGAGGAATTACATTCTTGAACCAATGCTGTCCTACCCAAGAGAGGACGAGGAATCCATATTCCTTAACCCCATTCCCAACCCAGGGAATCCCATGCTTTGTAGAGGGTGTGAACTCACCTTGGTTTGCTCGGCAGATACACAGAAAAGTCAATCAAGTTGTAAGTGGTCAACTACGTCCTAACATAGATACCATTCAAGTCAGGTTCGTATCCAAGTAGTGCACGTATGTTCTACACGTATACTAGCAAGTTGCATACAGGTATTATTCATGGCATACACGTATAAACATGGCGGTTTACAATAATACCTATGAGTTGAACAATATCATGTATACAGGTAAACAAAGTCCAAAGGTCCGGCCCAATCACCTAGGCCCGTAATAGGGTGCAAGTCCAAACAGCGTGCACATGTATATGGTCTCGAGTCGGGACTGTGCGGTCTCTAGTCGAGACTGTGCGGTCTCTAGTTGTAGCTTACAAGTTCTCGAGTCGCAATTGAGGAGGTCTCGGGTCATGCATGTACTGGTCTCGAGTCGCAACCGGACTCGCAACCATGGTCTCTAGTCATGATGTTTGTGTACTGATAAGGTATGGTCTCGAGTCGAGACTAGGGCTTCTCGGCTCGCAACCTGAGTCGCAAACTGCGGTCTCGAGTTATCATGTTCATGGTCTCGAGTCGAAACCAGAGGCCTCGACTGGACATCTGCTGATTCTACACAGTGTACTATCCAATAGAGTTTTGATTTCATGATATGGTGTACTATCCAATGGAGGAGCACAAACATGTTCCCTTGTCTAACTATTTACCGAAATGGATCAAACATACCAATTTTTCAAATATTCAAGACACCTTCATATCATATTCATGTTGTTCTTCATACATTCAAGTAGTTCATCATGATCATTCAAACTTGTTCATCATATTTTAGGGTTTTTTTAGCATTAATCACAATCATAACATGAACAACAATTAAAACACTTGAACATACTCATCTAATGGTTTCAAATCATCACATAACACCTCAAACTCGACCTTATACTAATCCGATTTCCACACACATGTAGCTGGTTTAGCAAGCATTCGGTTCTTAACACAAGAGTGTACAATCCGATTAACATGGCATTATCTAATACATATATGCAAGCCTATTTCATGAACATCAACAATCAATGGTTTAAATCACATTTAGACACAAGACATCATTAGCTCATTATGTAATATATCCGAAATCAGAACATGTTAGCCGAATAACATCATCATACACATCCGATTCATAAGAACATCATCATTCATAACAACTATTCTAACAACAAACATCATAAAACACTAACCGGTTGATGAGGTGTGTGTGAAGGAGAGTAGGTTTGTTGTCCGAAAGTTTCCGAGTGAAGAACACAAGCAAATCCGAGAGCTTGGCTTGCTACTCTTGATCCGGCACAAGAGAAGAGGGTGGTGTTGCTAGGGTTTTAGTGAGAGAGAGTGAGTGTGTGTGTGTGTAGGAGAGTGTGTATTGTTTGCCCAAAAATGACAAGTGTGGCCAATCACAATGGTTATATACTAGTGGACTAAAGAGGTGCATGGCCCAATCCGGCCCAACCGTTACTGTTCACTCGAGACCGCATGGTCTCGAGTCGTGTCCTTGTGTCTCGGTTCACATAATCACACTCATACATACAAGCATGACACATAATCACATAATTTCACTTAGGTCATTCATTGAACCAACAAGTTAACTAATCACATAACGTTCAAGCAAGTTACACCAAGATACAACGAAAGGTTCTAAATTTCGAGTTGTCACAGAAGTGTACTCAGGGAGTACTCGGACATGCTAAATTATAAAGAAATTAGTTTTCAGAAATAAAATATATAGCAAATAACATAAATTTATGAGTAATTATAACAAAATACGTGAAAATGATACTCATTCTTTAATATGATAGGAGTAAAAATTTGTTTTAATAATTTTTTAGTCAAATTTGGCCCGAGTTGACCAACTAGATCCAATTGTGGCCGAGGTTGACTGCGTTTGATTGATTCCGAGTAATTAGGCGGAGTTGAATAAAGTCGCATCGGCAGCTTACCTTGAAGCGATTACTCAGAGAGTACTCGGACTTGGAAACCTTGTTGTACAACCATGACTAAAAGACAACAATGTTTTTAAGAGTAAACAAGTAGGGCTAGCTCACTTGGTAGAGATTCTTGCCTCTTAGTAGGAGGTCTTGGGTTCAATCCCACCAAGGGTGATTTATTTGTAAATATATAGGAGTTTGGGAAAGTAACATTAGCCATTCAAAAAAATTACATTATGTGACCTTAATGATAACTAACTAAGTATATTACATTTTGTGTCCTTTATGGTATGTGAAAAGACATTATTATGCTTACCTTGATTTAACCTAACTAAGATAATTAACTCAATTAGGTTAAAAGAACGTAAAATGTTACACAACATGATGATTTTGGATATAATGTTTAAAGGGTTGTGTGACACCCTAGGAAAACCACGCAACTTAACTAGCTTCCTCAGTAAACACGTGCTAAATTTCGGGACGAAATTCTCTTAACAGGGGGAGAATGTGACAACCCTCAAAATTACATGTACCCGTACCGTAATGTTTAAAGGGTTGTGTGACACCCCAGGAAAACCGACTTTGGCTCGGTTGAAAAAAACGCTCGGTTCGGTTCGGATTGGTTTGTAAACGAACCGAGCACAAGCAAAGGTCTGATCGGTTCGGTTCGGCTCGTGAACAGCCCTACCCGTACGATTGATTAATGATAATTAAAGTGCTTGATGAATGTGCTGAATTACTTAACTGCTTTCTTATTACTGTGTCATACTTACATGTGCTTTTAACATACTAGTCGTGTGCAGAAAAGTTACTAAATAGACTTGTATGCTTTCCTGAGTATTGGGAAATTAAAAATGTTACAAAAGATATATATAGGACACTTTACGGAATAATTAAGCACTTTAACGAAACGATACCCAACCGAACAACCGGACATTACCTGGAACACTAAATATTGTGAGAAACATTGTTTTTATTTTTTCTGAGCTAGTTATGGTTCCCGAGCACACTAACATGTTACATAAAGCATGTAACACACTAAACACAAGTCCTACACCCTAACCTTCCATTAAATCACCTACTTATCCCCAAATTTGCACTTAACCCCCCCCCCCCCCCCCCATTGTAATTTTCAGTCATGGAGCATGGCCCACCTCAAGATTGTGTAATTCCCCATAAAATCTCTAGTAATCTTCTATAAAATCTTGCCTTGGAACTTGAGGGATCTTGCTTGTACTAAGGGAAACATATAACCCTTTGGTCAATAGCTAAATATGGGTTATAACTAAACTTGATGGATCACAAAACACAACACTTCATCTTCTCTTCTCCCTCCTTACAAGCTCGGCCGAACACCCCTCTTGTTACATCCACCATTTTTGTTTCAACTTCAAGCAATCAAAGTGTACTTCTAGGTGCTACAAGGCGTTCAACGAAGCTTGGTGTTCTCGGAAGTTGAAGGACCTCTTGCTAGTGCTATTAACCACTCATTTTCCATCTTGTTTCTTCCATAGCTTCAAAGCTAGTAGTAAGCTTCTTTGATCTTCATTTGCTTCATATTTATGATGGTTAAAAGTTAGATTATGATGAAAACTTATGAACACTAAAAGATCATATGCAAAAGTCTTGAACATAGAGCTAACTTAGTGATGAAATATTGTTGAAATGTGATGAAATGTTGTAGTAGGATGTTGTACTCAACATGTTGTTGATTACTTGATGATTTACTTGTTAATATTGATGTTAAAGGTCATTGTTGATCACTAGACACGTTAACGGAACAAATAGAACATGCGTTAGAACACAATAAGCTGAAAACAGCTTCTGTCCAAGTATTTACAGCCAACTTCAGTTGGCTGTAATCAGAGCATTACTTAATAAAAACTTGATTTTCTTGAGTCTATAATGTGTTATTATGAAATACGGCTCTAATGGCACTGGAATCATAATTTTTGGACTTCGTTTGCTATTTTTAAAGGGTCGATTTGTAACAACAGCTAAAGCTGAGTTTTTACAGCAGTTAATGGGTGTTATATTTTTAGTCATAACTTGAAACCTGAGTAGAACTTGGTCATGAAACTTGTACTGTAAATGACCACTGATGTATTTGTAATCCTCCCACTGGAATTTCGTAAATCAGACTTACGATGAATTTTAAATAAATTATTCCGTGGACTGCAGTCAGAAAAAGATAAATCTGAGTGAAGTCCGGAAAATGAATTTTTATAAAATATTGGTCATGAATTGAATCCCGAGATTTTTACACGATAATATTTGGATCGTTTAAGACCTTCTGTAAAAAGTTGGGAATTTTTGGAACAAGTTAACTATTTTATTAAAATCCCCGAAATCAGCCCAGTTTTGAATATAAAAGCTGAAACGACATAAGTCGTAAATTGCGTGTCTAAATGTCGAGTATGTTAGCTGAGGATGATCTAACATGTTATATGTCAATGAAAGTATTATTATGCAATATCCTATGCTTGTTCTTGAGTAGCTATAGGTGGAATGTTTATATGAGCATGAACTATCGAAGTGAATGCATGTTATGTAGTAGGTACGTGTAGGAACTTCGTGCTTATTTGAAGTCACTAATAAACTAAGTGGTAATTATACTAGGACGTGATTGACCGACCTTGACTGTTAGCTATTTTTGAGAATCTAACCGAGCAAACCAAGGTGAGTTCACGCTCTTTCTAAGGCATGGGATTCCCGGTGGTTGGGAATGAGTTAAAGAAATTAAAATGGAATTCACATATCCTACTTAGGTAGGATATGTACGGCCATCCTCCTTGGGTAGGATGCCAATATTAATCCTGCGTATTCGCCTTTGGGTAGGACAACACCCTTAAAACTTACTAGACAAAACTCTATCATTAAGTCCCTCATTATATATCGACTTAATCGCCGAGGCCGATGGCGAGCGGGTCATTAGTTAATAGCGCTATTAGGTTTAACAAACCTCACACCGTGTCGTCCGAACGGGCGTGTACTAATGGACTATGGCAAACTGTCAGTGATGATAGACACTGATGTAGGGCACAACTATTGTTCGTAGTAGTCGATATCATACAGTCTAGTAGTTCACATGGGGAAGCCCCCACTGATTATGGATATGGTTTGGGTAATAAAAAGGAACTGGTTAAACATACTTTCAACTATGGGGTAACCCCCACGGCAAATAAGCCAACGAAAGTCAAACCACGTTTTCAGAAACAACTTAAAACTAATCAACCAATCGTGAACTCACTCAACTTTGTTGTTGACTCGTTGTTACATGCCTTACAGGTCGCTAGATGCTTATGGACCTTGCACGAGGAGGAGGTTGTTGTGGGATAAGGACTGTTATGTCCCGTACTTAATAATTAAACCTTATAAACTTATGGAACTTATGTTTTGAAGTCTTTAAACTTATGAACTACGAACTTATGTTTTGGACTTACGTATTACGCTTCCGCTGTTAACCTAAAGTTGGTTTACTTTCTTTTGGTCACCAATCGTATTGTGGTTGGTTTTAATTACTTAATTGTGTTGTTCAATATGATTGGTGGCTCGATCCTGGTCACGTCACGCCTCCAAGCGGTGATACTCCGCGTGGTGGATTTTGGGGGTGTGACAGATTGGTATCAGAGCCATTGGTTATAGTGAACTTGGTTTTAAAAAGGGAAAAGCTTTTTGACAAAACCAGACTATAACCTGTACAGTTCTCAACGATCCACAACGACGCTTCGCTCCACGTGCAAGACTCGACACAATAGGTGGTATGATTTATGTTATATTGTCGGTTAGATAGTTCACACAGTGCATTAGTTAACGTGGTAATCGCTATTTGAACCCTGTGTGCTTATTCTCTCCTGTCGTCCCACACCTACGCACTTTCGCGACACTTTCCTCACTTTCGTTGCTTCGTTGTAAAGATCATGAACGGACGCGGAGGACGTATCAACCTAACTCAAGCCCAGTTGACGGCTTTGATCAACGAACGGGTTGCTGAGGCACTCGCAGCAAATCCAGCAGGAGGTCAACATGCTCAGCCTCCTGTGTGCACGTTCAAAACATTCATGGATTGCCGACCTAGTACTTTCAGCGGCACAGAAGGAGCTGTAGGTCTTCTTCACTGGTTCGAGAAGCTCGAGTCTGTTTTCGAGATGTGTGAATGCCCTGAATATTGTAGGGTGAAATTTGCTACTGGAACGATGGAAGGTGCTGCGTTAACCTGGTGGAAAGCGCAGGTTCAACTGCTTGGGTTGGCGGTTGCTAATGCCACCCCATGGAATGACTTCAAGGAACTGATTAAAGAAGAGTACTGCAGTCGTGACGACATCCACTAGCTGGAGGTGGAGTTTTTCAATTTGAAGATGACGGGTTCTGAGATCGAGGCATACACGAAGAGGTCAAACGAGCTGGCCATCTTGTGTCCTACAATGGTGGACCCTCCCATCAAACGTATTGAGCTGTACCTCAAGGGTCTTGTACCCGAGATTCAGAGTCACGTGACTTCAGCTAACCTGGGTACCTTTCAGCAAATCATTAAGTTGGCCCATCGTCTCACCGATCAAGCGATTGAACAGAACAAACTACCCAAGCGTATTAGTGCTACTACTACTGACGCTCACAATGATAACAAGCGGAAATGGGATGGGAATTCCAGCAAGGGTTCAACTTCAGTTCAGTCTCAGCAGCGAAAGACTGATGACTACCAGAGTCCTGGTCAGCAACCTTCTGGTAACCAAGGACAGGGTGGATACCGAGGGAACCACCCCAAGTGCAACCGGTGCAACAAGCATCACAACTGGCAGTGCAACAAGGGTCGTTGCCTGAGGTGTAACAAGTTTGGTCATGAAGCAAAGGATTGCAGGAGCGCACGACTAGCAAATCAGAATCGCCAACAACAACAACAAGCTCCACAGAACCACCAGCAGCAGCAACAGCAGGGCAATAAAGGATGCTTTCAGTGTGGCGCTGAAGGCCACTTTAAGAGGAACTGACCTCAGCTGAACCAGAATCAGAACAACAACAACCAAGGAAACGGGAACAACAATGGAGGCAACATCGGGGGTACTAATAATGGCAATGGTGCCAGGGGATGTGTGTTCGTGCTGGGTCAGGGTGATGCAAGGAACGATCCCAACGTTGTGATGGGTAAGTTTCTTTTGGACGACTTCTTTGTTACTGTTTTATTTGATTCGGGTGCCGATACTAGTTATGTGTCCTTAAAAGTTAGCCAAATGCTTAAGCGCACTCCAACACTTTTGACCACCAAACACACGGTAGAGCTAGCAAACGGTAAAAGTCTTGAAGCCACACACGTAGTTAAAGGTTGTAACCTCGTCTTAGCTGGTCAGACTTTCTCTATCGATCTTATTCCTATCACACTTGGTAGTTTCGACGTCGTTATTGGGATGGATTGGTTATCTCAACACCAAGCGGAGATTATTTGCAAGGAGAAAATCGTCCGTATCCCTCGTTCTGGTAAAGAACCCCTCGTGATTCGTGGCGACAAGAGTGGTACTGTTGTAGGTATCATCTCTTTCCTTAAGGCCCAGAAGTGTTTGCAAAAGGGCCACACCGCTATTCTAGCCCTCGTTTCTGATTCATCCGCGGAAGAAAGGACGATAGAAGACATACCTATTGTGCGCGACTTTCCTGAAGTATTTCCTGAGGAATTACCTGGTCTTCCGCCTCATCGCCAAGTTGAGTTTCAAATCGAGCTAGCTCCTGGAGCAGCGCCCATAGCTCGAACACCATATCATCTAGCTCCATCAAAACTCGAAGAACTGTCTATGCAACTACAAGAACTCCTGGAAACGGGTTTCATACGTCCTAGCTCTTCGCCATGGGGAGCTCCAGTGTTATTCATGAAGAAGAAAGACGGTACCTTCAGAATGTGTATTGACTACCGCGAACTCAACAAGGTGACCGTGAAGAATCGTTATCCTCTTCCACGCATTGATGACTTGTTCGACCAGTTGCAAGGGTCGAGCTATTACTCTAAGATTGATTTGAGATCGGGATACCATCAGCTGAGAGTCCGAGAGGAGGACGTCTCCAAAACAGCATTCGTAACTCGTTACGGCCATTACGAGTTTCTGGTTATGCCTTTCAGATTGACGAACGCACCAGCGGTCTTCATGGATCTCATGAACTGAGTATGCAAACCTTACCTGGATAAGTTCGTTATTGTTTTCATCGACGACATCCTGATCTATTCTAAGAGTCAGGAGGAACACGAGCAGCATCTACGACTTATGCTGGAACTTCTTCGAGCAGAGCAACTGTATGCTAAATTTTCGAAATGTGACTTCTGGCTTCGCGAAGTCCACTTTCTAGGCCACGTGGTAAACAAGGATGGGATTCATGTTGATCCATCCAAGGTTGACTCGATCAAGAACTGGCCTGCACCCCGTACACCAACAGAAATCCGCCAATTCTTGGGTTTGGCAGGATATTACAGAAGGTTTATTAAGGATTTCTCAAAGATTGCGCAACCACTCACTTCACTGACTCAGAAAGGTGTCACCTATCGTTGGGGTGATGCACAGGAATCTGCTTTTCAGCACTTAAAGGATAGACTTTGTAGCGTGCCGATCCTCTCATTGCCTGAAGGCACAGATGATTTTGTGGTTTATTGCGACGCTTCCATCCAAGGACTTGGTTGCGTGTTGATGCAACGTGACAAGGTCATTGCCTACGCATCGCGCCAACTTAAAGTTCACGAAAGGAACTACACTACGCACGACTTGGAATTGGGAGCAGTTGTCTTCGCACTTAAGATATGGAGACACTACCTGTACGGTACCAAGTGCACCATTTACACCGATCACAGGAGTCTCGAGCATACCTTCAAGCAAAAGGAGTTAAACATGCGACAACGCCGATGTGTTGAGCTCTTGAACGATTATGAATGCGCTATCAAGTATCATCCGGGCAAAGCCAATGTTGTGGCCGACACCCTCAGTCGAAAGGATACTATACCTAAGCGTGTACGTGAGTTACAGCTTACCATTCACTATAGCCTTCCTGCTCAGATACGAGATGCCCAGGTTGAAGCGTTGAAAGCAGAGAACATTAGGGCTGAGTCCTTACGAGGATCGAGGCAGCGACTAGAACAAAAGGAAGACGGTGCCTACTATGTTAACGGACGCATCTGGGTTCCACTTTATGGAGGCTTACGCGAGCTTGTGATGGATGAAGCACATAAGTCTCGTTATTCGGTACATCCTGGTTCGGATAAAATGTACCACGACCTCAAGACTATGTATTGGTGGCCTGGCATGAAAGCCCACATAGCAACCTACGTCAGTAAATGCTTGACTTGTGCTAGGGTCAAGGTCGAGTACCAGAAACCATCAGGCCTACTTCAACAACCAGAGATCCCGAAATGGAAATGGGAGCAAATTTCCATGGATTTCGTTACTGGCCTGCCTAGATCTCAACGCGGAAATGATACCATTTGGGTGATCGTGGATCGATTGACTAAGTCTGCACACTTCTTGGCTATCAAAGAAACCGACAAGTTTTCTACTCTAGCTGACATCTACCTAAAGGAAGTAGTATCAAGGCACGGAGTGCCAACCTCCATCATTTCTGATCGTGACTCACGTTTTACATCTGAATTATGGCAAGCTATGCACAAGTCCTTTGGTTCTCGATTAGACATGAGCATGGCGTATCATCCACAGACGGATGGGCAATCTGAACGCACCATCCAAACCCTTGAAGACATGCTTAGGGCATGTGTGATCGATTTTGGTAATGGCTGGGAAAAGCACCTCCCTTTGGTGGAGTTTTCGTACAATAACAGCTACCACACCAGTATTCAAGCCGCTCCGTTTGAGGCATTGTACGGACGTAAATGTCGATCACCTCTCTGTTAGGCAGAAGTTGGTGACAGTGAAGTCACAGGCCCAGAACTTGTAGTAGATACAACCGAGAGAATTGCTCAGATACGACAACGAATGGCGGCAGCTCGTGACCGTCAGAAAAGCTATGCTGATAAGCGAAGGAAACCACTCGAGTTCCAGGTTGGGGATCAAGTGCTACTTAAAGTCTCACCGTGGAAAGGTGTGGTTTGTTTTGGCAAACGAGGCAAACTCAATCCGCGCTACGTCGGACCGTTCGAAATTATTGAGAAAATCGGTAAAGTCGCTTACAAGCTAAACCTACCGGCATAACTTAGCGGAGTTCACAATGTTTTCCATGTGTCGAATCTGAAGAAGTGTCTGTCAGATGAGACCCTCATAGTTCCTCTAAAGGAGCTCACTATCGACGACCAGCTGCGATTCATCAAGGAACCAGTAGAGATTACTGATCGAGATGTTAAGACCCTCAAGCGTACCAGGATACCTCTCGTCCGAGTTCATTAGAATTCTCGTCGTGGTCCAGAGTATACCTGGGAACGAGAAGACCAAATGAAACTCAAGTATCCCCAGCTGTTTAAGAAAAGTGCAACCACTACTGATGATGTGACACCCCAGGAAAACCACACAACTTAACTAGCTTCCTCAGTAAACACGTGCTAAATTTCGGGACGAAATTCTCGTAACAGAGGGAGAATGTGACAACCCTCAAAATTACATGTACCCGTACGATTGATTAATGATAATTAAAGTGCTTGATGACTGTGCTGAATTACTTAACTGCTTTCTTATTACTGTGTCATACTTACATGTGCTTTTAACATACTAGTCGTGTGCAGAAAAGTTACTAAATAGACTTGTATGCTTTCCTGAGTACTAAGGGAAACATATAACCCTTTGGTCAATAGCTAAATATGGGTTATAACTAAACTTGATGGATCACAAAACACAACACTTCATCTTCTCTTCTTCCTCCTTACAAGCTCAGCCGAACACCCCTCTTGTTACATCCACTATTTTCGTTTCAACTTCAAGCAATCCAAGTGTACTTCTAGGTGCTACAAGGCGTTCAACGAAGCTTGGTGTTCTCGGAAGTTGAAGGACCTCTTGCTAGTACTATTAACCACTCATTTTCCATCTTGTTTCTTCCCTAGTTTCAAAGCTAGTAGTAAGCTTCTTTGATCTTCATTTGCTTCATATTTATGATGGTTAAAAGTTAGATTATGATGAAAACTTATGAACACTAAAAGATCATATGCAAAGTCTTGAACATAGAGCTAACTTAGTGATGAAATATTGTTGAAATGTGATGAAATGTTGTAGTAGGATGTTGTACTGAACATGTTGTTGATTACTTGATTATTTACTTGTTAATATTGATGTTAAAGGTCGTTGTTGATCACTAGAAACGTTAACGGAACAAATAGAACATGCGTTAGAACACAATAAGCTGAAAACAGCTTCTGTCCAAGTATTTACAGCCAACTTCAGTTGGCTGTAACCAGAGCATAACTTAACAAAAACTTGATTTTCTTGAGTCTATAACGTGTTATTATGAAATACGGTTCTAATGGCACTGGAATCATAATTTTTGGACTTCGTTTGCTATTTTTAAAGGGTCGATTTGTAACAACAGCTAAAGCTGAGTTTTTACAGCAGTAAATGGGTGTTATATTTTTAGTCATAACTTGAAACCTGAGTAGAACTAGGTCATGAAACTTGTACTGTAAATGACCACTGATGTAATTGTAATCCTCCCACTGGAATTTCATAAATCGGACTTACGATGAATTTTAAATAAATTATTCTGTGGACTGCAGTCAGAAAAAGATAAATCTGAGTGCAGTCCGGAAAATGAATTTTTATAAAATATTGGTGATGAATTGAATCCCGAGATTTTTACAAAATAATATTTGGATCGTTTAAGAGCTTCTGTAAAAAGTTGGGAATTTTTGGAACAAGTTAACTATTTTATTAAAATCCCCGAAATCAGTCCAGTTTTGAATATAAAAGCTGAAACGACATAAGTCGTAAATTGCGTGTCTAAATGTCGAGTATGTTCGCTGAGGATGATCTAACATGTTATATGTCAATGAAAGTATTATTATGCAATATCGTATGCTTGTTCTTGAGTAGCTATAGGTGGAATGTTTATATGAGCGTGAACTATCGAAGTGAATGCATGTTATGTAGTAGATACGTGTAGGAACTTCGTGCTTATTTGAAGTCACTAATAAACTAAGTGGTAATTATACTAGGACGTGATTGACCGACCTTGACTGTTAGCTATTTTTGAGAATCTAACCGAGCAAACCAAGGTGAGTTCACACTCTTTCTAAGGCATGGGATTCCTGGTGGTTGGGAATGGGTTAAAGAAATTAAAACGGAATTTACATATCCTACTTAGGTAGGATATGTACGGCTATCCTCCTTGGGTAGGATGCCAATATTAATCCTGCATATTCGCCTTGGGTAGAATACGTACGTTCGTCCTCCTTGGGTAGGACAACACCCTTAAAACTTACTAGACAAAACTCTATCATTAAGTCCCTCGTTATATATCGACTTAATCACCGAGGCCGATGGCGAGCGGGTCATTAGTTAATAGCGCTATTAGGTTTAACAAACCTCACACCGTGTCGTCCGAACAGGCGTGTACTAATGGACTATGGCAAACTGTCAGTGATGATAGACACTGATGTAGCGCACAACTATTGTTCGTAGTAGTCGATATCATACAGTCTAGTAGTTCACATGGGGAAGCCCCCACTGATTATGGATATGGTTTGGGTAATAAAAAGGAACAGGTTAAACATACTTTCAACTATGGGGTAACCCCCACGGAAAATAAGCCAACGAAAGTCAAACCACGTTTTCAGAAACAACTTAAAACTAATCAACTAATCGTGAACTCACTCAACTTTGTTGTTGACTCGTTGTTACATGCCTTACAGGTCGCTAGATGCTTATGGAGCTTGCACGAGGAGGAGGTTGTTGTGGGATAAGGACTGTTATGTCCCGTACTTAATAATTAAACCTTATAAACTTATGGAACTTATGTTTTGAAGTCTTTAAACTTATGAACTACGAACTTATGTTTTGGACTTACGTATTACGTTTCCGCTGTTAACCTAAAGTCGGTTTACTTTCTTTTGGTCACCAATCGTATTGTGGTTGGTTTTAATTACTTAATTGTGTTGTTCAATATGATTGGTGGCTCGATTCTGGTCACGTCACGCCTCCAAGCGATGATACTCTGCGTGGTGGATTTTGGGGGTGTGACAGGTTGAGTTATAATGCAAAGGATTTAAAAATAAGAAGTGTAAGAAGCCATCAGAGAGTGACAAGTGTCCTAGGAGGAATTAAATAGAAAGGGTAATTTTTTCTACGAGAGGAAAGAGAATATGCACATGCAAGTCACATGCTATCCCCCCCCCCCCCTCAATTTTTAAACGTCCGTAACTTTTTTATATATCATTTGTATTTAAAAAAATTATACCATAAAATCGAGCGTTTTTTATCTTTAATATGAGTACCGTATTGTTATATTTTTCAAAAAAAAAAAAAAAAAAAATCAAAAACCCAGTTACATATTACACAATGGACATGATGTATAACACAATGTAAATTAGATAAAAAAAACAATCGATGACAACAGATAAAGACACAATGGAAAACATCCTAAAATACAATGACCATAATGTATAACACAATGGCGATAACATATAACACAATAAATATCAGACTAAATTAAAACACAATTGATGACAACAGATAAAAGACACAATTAATGACAGCAGATAAAAGACACAACGGAGAGCAGTGAAAACACAGTAGAAAACACACTAAAAACACAATACACAACAAACTAAAACACAATGAACAAGATAATAAAAAAAATTGAACAAATTATTAAAACACAATGGAAAACAACACAATGACCATAACGTATAACACAATAAATATCAGACTAAATAAAAACACAATTGATGACAACAGATAAAAGACACAATTAATGACAACAGATAAAAGACACAATGGAGAGCAGTAAAAACACAATAGAAAACAAACTAAAAACACAATACACAACAAACTAAAACACAATGAACAAGATAATAAAAAAATTGAACAAATTATTAAAACACAATGGAAAACATATTAAACACAATGACCTGAACTAATAACACAATTTATAGAAAACCCAGATATAACACCATATTCATTGTGTCATATATTGTGTTATAGGTTCTTATAAAAACGCAATGAATAGAACCCAAATTAACATTGTGTTATAGGTTTTGATAATAACACAATGTATAGAAACTCTACTAAAACGCAATGACCAAAACCCAGTTAAAAGATACAATGAACTGAACCTTTAACACAATGCGAAAAAACTCAGTAAAAATGAAAATTTTTATTTTATTTTTATATGATAATATGTTACTCGTATTAAAGATAAAAAACACTCGTTATTTTGGTGATTTTTTTTAAATGTCGTATGAAAAAGTTATGGACGTTTTAAATCGATGAGGGAATTGGCATGTGCCTTGTATGTGAAGAGAGAAAATCCATAAATATAAGATTCCCTTTATGCCCTTCTATTAACTTCTTTTCCCTACAACTAATCTCAACCCTACAAATCTAAGATCAATGGACTAGAAACCTTCTTACCCTTCTTATTTATTTTATTCTTTGTATTTGATCCTAACCCAATGTTAATTATTATTTTTAAAGGTCACGTATCATAAAGGATAATCTACTCAACCGTAAATGATCAAAAGAGCAATGTTCTCAAACCCGGACCGGACCGGCCGGTCCGACCGGTCGGGCCGGGATCCGCTGCTTACGCCGGGCCGGTTAGCCCCAACAAACCGTTTCTGCAGTTGGCCGGCGGTTCGGCCGGCGGCCGGCGGTTTGGCCGGAAACTGGTGAAAGGTCGGAACGGTTCCATTAAACATAAGTATATTTTTTTCCTTTTCACAACCTTAACAACTCTCATATTCCAGCAAGCACGACAAACCTGAAGCTTTGCCTTCCTACGAGCTTAATTTGAAAACTTGAAAATGAAATTTGAAGAAATCGTAATGGGGATGGATGGAAGTTTTTTGAGATTTGAAGGATTTGAAGGTACATGCCGGAATATGTTGCCGGATGTCCAAGGAGAGTGATGAGAGAATTTGAAAATCTAATTCTTTTCACTTTGCGTGTATATTTTACCAAAAAGTTTTTTGCTTTTTGTAGGTTTCCATGTATTCTTTTAATATATATTTGGTTCATCATTATTTTTAATGAGAAAGTAAAAAAAATGACTAGGAAAGGCTAGTAATAGGGTGGTAATTCTTAACCTTGTAAGTTTCAATCGTTTGTTGGAACTCTCAGTTTTAACTTATTATATTTAATATTGGAACTCTCAATTTTAACTTAATATATATTTTTATATTTTATATTAATATTTTTATATAATATTTGACGTAATCCGGGTCTTCAATCGGGTTGAACCGGTCGGACCGGTCCGACCTTTGACCCCGTAAGGCGACCGGGTCGACCTCCGGTCTGGTTCTGAAAACATTGCAAAAGAGTGGTCAATTTGAAATTTCAAAAATCAAAGCCTTAGTTTGGATTTAAACAAACCAGCTCAAACTCGCCCTCAACCTAATCAATGTGTTGTAAAAAAATCGACAACTCACTCTAAAAATCTAACAATTTTCCATCAATTGACTAACCTTAAACCGGTTTAGTCGAATTTAACCAAAAAAAAACCTAGACGTTGGATCCAATAGGCAGCAAAAATGACTATTTCACTTGTATTGCTAAGTCATAATATCCACGTGTGAGCACAACATTGGTGCATTTCATGCAATATGAGCATGGATAGCGGAGCCCACCTTCAACTCCGGGATTCTTACACATCTTCAATTCTATATTAATTAATTAATAATAAGACGCCCATTCCGATCATCTCCCCTTGGCTTCAACCAACACCCACTCCCAATTTTCAATCTTGCATCATCAATGGCGTCATCTGCTTCGGTTTAAAATCTAATAAAACACGCTAAATCTGCGAACCGCTTGTGGTTGGTTACTTTTGAACTAGTCAGATTAACATATGGGAATTAGGGTTTTAGTTGATGGCATTTTCGTAATTACTAGTAGCAAAGATAACTGAATTTGAGATAATGGCTTCGTTGCCGCCGGCATTTGGAGTGGTGCGGCTCCGGCGGCAGTGTTGCAGCTCCGGAAAGGTGACGCCCATCCGGAGAATTGCGGTCGGGTCGGGTGGGAAGAATGCTGAAGAATTGAAGAAGAAGATGATGACTCAGAAACTGAGAATTCAAGCATTGCCCTTTGCATCACTTCAGTATGTTGTTTTAATATTTTTTACTTTATGTTATTTGTAAAAAAAAAGGTTATTTTTGAGGCTGGGGTCTCATTTATGTTATTTTTTTTTACTTCATATATTTTTTTTTATTGTAAATAAAAGTTGTTTTTTTTTTTTTTTTTTTTTTTTGAGTCTGGGGGTCTCATTTACTTTATTTGATTACTTTATGTTATTTGTACCGTTAAACAAACACCACTTACATGATATCACTGCCATGTCATAGAGGTCACATGACAGGGTGAAAATGGCAATATCCGAAAAAACGTTAATATGAGTCATATGATGTTTTGAGTGACAATGAAATGACTTGTGTGACTACTGATTAGGCTATATGCCCTCTATAAGACAACCCGTAGTCGTCAGTTATTTGGGCATTTTTTTATAAAACAACGCTCCACCACGCCACACCCACCGCCCCCAGGGCGTTTTTGCTCAAAAAGTTTGACAAGCATTTTTATAAACAATGCTCTTGCCCCATTTTGAAGGTATTGTTGGCCCAATCACATGTAACCATCTTTTTCTTTGGCCAATCACTTTTTTTCATGGTTTTTTTATTTATTTAATTCTTTACACCTCTTTTAATATAATCTCCCATAATACCCAAATCCCCACTACACCCATTTTAGGGTATACGGGGCACTAGCGGGGAGTGCCTTCGGTGACCCAATTCCCCTAGCGGGAACACCGCCGCCATCCCTGCGGTGACCCAATTCGGTGAATGGGATCGGTGGGAGGTTACCGCATGAAGGGAGAGAGGGAGAGGGTGGCCCACAAGCTTTTCAACCAATCAAATTATTATTTTTTTTTTTTTTTCTTTTTGAATAAAAAAGCAAGTCCCCTAAGAGAGGAGTGCCGCCATCAATTTGAGGGTGTGAGGGGAGTTAAGAGGGGAGTTGACGTGGCATAACCTGATTGGGTATGTGTAAGAGAGGGGACTCCCCTAAGAGGGGAGTGCCCCTCTCACCCTTAGAGAAACGTCCCATAATGCCCCATCACCACATGACGGATAATACCCAAGGGTCTTCCTTTACCATGTGTGACGTGACACTTTTAGGGTGGTGTGGTGTACTAATAAAACACCAGTATTTTTATATTGTAAAAAAGGTTTTTTATTTTTACTTTTTTAAGTGTATCTCGTTGGGAGCAACCTCTCATTCTCACTCTCCCTATAGACCCTACTTTATTAGTGAGATTTTACTTTGTACGTTTGTGTATGTTTGTTTTACATTATACATTTGAATTTCTTACTCAACAAGCCTATATAACTGTTGTTTGATCATTGATGATGATATGATATTAGAATTGGCGAATTTAATTCGCCTAATTCTTAAATTTTGGATTAAAATCTAATGTGAATATATCTGTTGGTGATGAAATTAGAACATTTGATCATAAAATGTGTAACATTCTAATGCATTTTTGTTGTTGTAGATCTCGGATGTCTTCTAGACAAGAGAAGTTTTTTCCACGCTGTACCCCCAAAAATTCCGGTCCCCAGTTTCGTGACACTCCACCGAAAAGAGGTAATCTATGATGCTTTCTTGAACTGGTAATCATACAAGTTTCAGTTTTGTTTCAATGGTGTGAAATGTTGTTGAAAATTTTGCGTATAACTGATGACGTGGCGTCCACATCATTTTTATACAAGTCAACTATTTTACACCATTGGCATGACATGCAGCAAATGCACACAAAATGTTGATAGATTTTCACAATATAGAAACAAGACTGAAACTTGAGTGGCTAAGTGGAACAATGACGAAACTTGATTACTATTCAGTGACATTTGCCTGCTAATGTAGATACTGGGATTGCAAATGAGAAGGATTGGGGCATTAGTTTAAATGAACATGTGAATGAATCTGGTGTGAATGTGGATGGTAGTACATGGTATAGAGAAAGTGGAGAAGATTTTGGTGAAAATGGATTAAGATGTAGATGGACAAAAATGGGCGGTCAAACTCACGATGGCTCTTCAGAATGGAAAGAAACGGTATTAGTTACTTCCAATAGTCATGTTTCTATGTATGAGTTTTGTTGATGGTAGCTTACATAGTTGTTAAAAGCCATCGCCTCTTGCGCCTAGGCCCATTTTTCAGGCGAGGCAGTTGCGCCCTAAGTCGAGGAAATTGCGCTTTAATTCTCCAGTTGATGGTTCAGGTGCACATTCCTATTAGACTATGGGCCCACAGGCTCAGTTAGGTTTCTAGGGTTACCGTAATCCCTATATATTGTAACCTACTCATTCAATAATGATCATTCAGTCTTTCATAATCTTACATGGTATCAGAGCCTGCCTAGGCTCTATACCGTTTCCGCCGCGCCACACACAAATATACAAACCCTAGCCGTCACCACTTGAGAAAAACCCTAGACAGGGCGGCGTGCCGCCACTGCCGCCCTGTCCGGTCTTTGTTCGTTTTCCTTTTCAGTTTTTTTTTTCCAGTTTTGTGTTCAAATAAAGCTCCGTCTCCGGTTCTAGATTCACCGGTCTTCTTACGGTCTCTTACCACACAGATGATGCTACGGCTCATCCTGTTGATTTCGCATCTCCGTCAAGCCGCCCCTTGCCGCCGTGCTGCCGCCGCTCATTAGACTACGGTCTTCCGCCGCGCCGCCTGCAGGTTACGATCCGCCGTCGCGCCGCTACCAGCCGCCGCTGCACTGCCGTATTGGTTGACTCTTATAGGATTACGAGATCATTCAAAACTATGGATCGAAGATTATGGATTGAAGATTGCAAGATTATGGAATTTTGACCAAAATCGAAGACAATTTTTTAGGGTTTATTATTGTTTTTGTTTTTCAGTCTAAGTTTCTAGTTCCATCCGCTACGACTGCGGGGGAGTATTAGACTATGGGCCCACAGGCTCAGTTAGGTTTCTAGGGTTACCGTAATCCCTATATATTGTAACCTACTCATTCAATAATGATCATTCAGTCTTTCATAATCTTACAATTCCGGCGAGATTCCTAGATTCTGGAGAGTTTCTGGCCAAATTTTCTAAATCCGGCAAGATTCTAGCAAGATCCGTACTTTTGTCTAAGGAAAACTACTTTTCTGCACTAGTACACTAATATTTTAGAACTTTTGATACTAAATAAATGATATAAAGTGTTATATAATAGATTTTGTTTATTTTATTTAAAGAATAGTATTCTTTTTCTAATACATAATATTATTTTAATTTTTATTTCCTTATGCGCTTTATTTTCCTCAGGCACTTGCTTTTTTTGCGCTTTGCGCCTAGGCCCCAGCGAGGCCAATGCACCTTGAGTGCGCCTAGCGCCTTTAATAACTATGGTAGCTTAGATTTTAACTAAATCAATCAAATGAGAATTACTAATTGACCTTTGATTTGTAAGCTTTAATAATATTCCCTTACAGGACAGGATGGACCATTGTAGAATTTTTGTATTTGTAGTGTAAGATCTTCTGACAATGTAAGCTTATAAATTTGTAGTGCCTGATAAATAGCATTCATTCATTTGTTAAACTTATATATTATTCAAAGAAGTTTCTTTCCATAACATTATAAAGTATCATCACCCCAGGTGGATGCATTAACTGGATTTGTTGATGTCATTGACAGTGGTGGGAGAAAAGTGATTGGAGTGGATACAAAGAGCTAGGTATTTTTATTACTAAATTCATTTACTCGCAAAAAAGACGACATAGAGTTAAAAAAATGTGATTGTTTAAAGGTGTACATGTTTCTTATAAGTTTCATCTCACAAAGTAGTTAGTGTCTAGGATTTGCTTATTTAAACAACTTTATGCTTATAAGCAGAAGCATATTACAATTTTATCGAAAACAGCTTATTGTAATTTTCAAACGGTCAATGGTAGAGTCAAATTACTATTTTGTTAAATATCAGAATAAACCAAACACTCAACACATTTTATTAAAACTAATTATGTGATTATGGTCATTTTGATCACATAATACTTCAAACTGCATCCCAAACACCCCCTTAGTTTTTCCTAATTTATAAAGAAGCATAGCATAAATTACTAAAAATTTGATCTTATGGGATCCACAAAGATAGAATGAAACATACCATATTTTGCATAATCCTGTGCAGGTGTTGAGAAATCGGGAAGAAATTGTGACGGGGATTCATGGTGGGAAACATGGCGAGAAGTTCTTTACCAAGATGAATGGAGGTTAATATTGTAATTTCAAGCAATTTATGCTCGTTTCTAATCATAATGCCATAAATTTATTCTCTGAATTGCTGCAGTAATTTAGCAAGAATTGAAAGAAGTGCACAAAAACAAGCAAAATCAGGCATAGAAAATGCCAGTTGGTATGAGAATTGGTACGAAAATGAGTTTCATATAACCAATTATTGTGGATTTGTCAAGATGGTAATGGGTGGGGTTGAAACATGTCATTATATGCTGCTGTTGAAAACGGTTGGTATGTAAGATAAGACATAATCGAAATCGACCAAATGTTGTTTTGATGTAGGTGGGAAAAATATGATGCGAAAGGGTGGACCGAAAAAGGAGCACATAAATATGGTAGATTAAATGAACAATCATGGTGGGAGAAATGGGGAGAGCATTATGATGGAAGAGGATCTGTTCTCAAATGGTATATTTTCTCAATCACATTACTAATTATTTTTTGAAAATAATTGTATGATATCAAATAATCAGAATCAGATAATGTAGCATTAATAGTATAGTAATGATCACTTTTTAAGGTTTGAAAAATGAAAATACTATTTGATAGTTAAGTTTCTAACACTGATGTGGCATACAAGGTCTTCTAATGCTGGTTTATGTTTGTGTTTTATTTATTTTTTATATTTTGTTTTCAGGACGGACAAATGGGCTGAAACTGAACTCGGGACCAAATGGGGAGACAAATGGGAAGACAAATTTTTCGAGGGTATCGGGACCCGTCAAGGAGAAACATGGCATGTATCGCCTACCGGTGAACGTATGTCTCATTCTAATGCATAAGAAAGATGCCCTTCAGTCCTACTAACAAAATAAGAGATCCAAATCAAACTTCACTTTTTCGTTTTAAATTTTTAATGATGAAGAAGAATATGTTCAGATAGGTAAATGGTAATATGAAAGTTCGTTATCCAATAATAATGAAATTATTGCAAAAATGTTAGTTGTGGCCTTTTTAACATAAAACAGCAACAGATTTGGCAAAATGTGTCGTGTTTTGTTAAACGGGTTGTTTTTTTGCGAAAAAAAAACAACATTTTAATTGATTGTTAGTTTTAGTAATTTTTGTACTTTCATTTTAAAAACAAACACTTGTTATTGTTACTAAGAAACTATTTGATTCATGTATCAGGTTGGTCAAGGACATGGGGTGAAGAACACTTTGGAAACGGGTATGTATAATATAATTTTATATTTATGTCGTATTAGTTATATGTTTTAGCCGCGGGTCAGCCACTCTATCCCACCCTTCCCAAACCCTACGAGTAGCTTTTGTTATTGGTGGGATTCTATAGGGTGCGTTTGTTCGTATTAGTTATAAGTTTCATTTAGTTTTGTAACATTATTTAGAATCAAAATCTGATACATTGTGCAGCAAGGTACACAAGTATGGAAAAAGCACAGCCGGAGAAAGTTGGGATATTGTTGTAGATGAGGAAACTTATTATGAGTAAGTTGGTTATAATTTTTTTTTTTTGAGTTTTAAAAAGCGTCATTTAATGTAGTCCGAAAATGCACAAGTTGGGTAACGGGTCAAAATAGGGCTGGGTTGAAACGGGTCTTTTTAAAAATGAAATTTTGCCATCAATTTGAGAAACTGTGACACCATTAGTTCCTTGTTAATCAGAGTATAATTATTTGGTGGGTTGTTTATGATTGCAGATAAATTTATTTCAACAACAACAAAATAATAATATTGTATAATTTTCTTCTGATTTGACCCGTTTAAGATAAATCACAATTCTTGTTCGCCTATTAAATAAGTAGAAATGCAACCTCCAAATTATGCGCATTGTCAATAAACTTAAACTAAACATGATCATACTTTTATCTTATGGTTAAAGGGCTGAACCACATTATGGGTGGGCCGAAGTTGTTGGTGATTCGAGCCAGTTACTATCTATCGAACCGCAAGAAAAACCACCCGGTGTGTACCCGTATCTTGACTTAAAGTCGTCTTCTGCCTCGTCACTACCAAAAGATGATAATCCTTCATTGCGTTCACTCTGACTCGAACCGCGTGCTCGTTTTTTTTTTGTGATCGGACCCAAGAGACAGGCCCTTGGAAGATCTAGTAGTCTATTTCTCATTTATTTCAATTCTTGGTTTAGGCATATTGGTGTTAGTTCTCTTCTTTATTAATTGTATTGTTTAATTTTCTTTCTTTTTTTGATAGACATTGTTCATTCATTTGATATTCAAGCCCATATCCAGGGGTAGTTTAGGTCTTTATCTTCATTCTTTTTATCTTTTATGTTTAATGGTAAATAAAAATGGTAAATATTATAATGGGTTTGTCTAAAATGGGCTTTTAATTGGGGGTGGTGATTATGTTCTCATTTGGTTGATTTTTGACTAAAATCTTGAATTGAAACGCTAACTATGGTTAGAGAAACAACAAATCAAATTGGTTAGGGGTTGAATCTGTTGGGTCAGCTTGATCAACGCTGTTTAGAGGAAAAAAAAAACATTTTTTTTTGTGTTTTTTGTCCATTGCTCTTAAAAAAAAAGACATTTATTTGTGTTTTTTATCTATTACGTTTTTTAAAAATACACTTTTTTTGTTAGTCTATTGCATTTTAGAAAAAAATGACATTTTTTTGTGTTTTTTGTCCATTAAGTTTAGAAAAAAAAAGTCATTTGTGTGTTTTTGTCCATTGTGTTTTATGCATATGGGTTTTCGAAATTTTTGCTTTCAAAAGTATAGCAATAGTGTACTCATTTTAAAGATAAAAAACTCGTTTTTATGGTGCAATTTTTATAAAAAACAATAATGTTGTATGAAAGAACTATTAACGTTTTAAAAACGGAGGCGAATTAGAGAAGATAGAAACCACTGCCTTTGATGAACTAGAATACCTAAGTACACCCACATGCCTCCTTTTTTTTTTTTTTTTGTTCAATTTCACTTATTTAATCTTAGCCATTATTATATATATAATTTAACAACTTCTTAGCTATAGTGAAACAAGATTTTTTAGGCCATTTCTATACACACACCCCTATAATCTTATTTTCAAATCCCCTAGTGTATACGGGCCGTATAAGGTTATACGACCCGTATCGAATAATTTTGCACAAAAATAAATGCACTAGAATCTTTTTTTTTTTTTTTGTTTTACATGTATACGGGACATATAACATTATACGGCTCGTATACATGTGTATATGAGCAATATAATGTTATACGGCCAAATGTGTTTATTTTTTGAGGTTTGATCAGTTTTTTTTTGGTTTTAAGATCTGTATACGGGTCGTATAATGCTATACGATCCGTGTATATATATATATAGGATAAGGATCATGTGAGAAGTAGTAGGCTAAATGAGAAACTTGAGAAGCATTCTGGACCACACATTTTCCCTAAGCAAAAAAATGCAAAAAAAAAAAAGGGTGAAAAAATGCAAAAAATTTTTTTTGGAAAAATCGCAGCTTTTTCTTTAAGAATTAATTTTTTAATTTTTTTTTTGGATTTATACACATGTGTATATTGTTAATCTTTTAACTATACATATATGTATATTGTCAATTATACATATATGTATATACATGTTTAAAATTGAAAAATAAGTGTTATTTAGGGTTTAGCATTAGTATTTAGGGTTTAGCATTAGGGTTTAGGGTTTAGCTTTATGGTTTAGCTTTAGGGTTTAGCATTAGGGTTTAGCAATAGTATTTAGGGTTTAGCTTTTGGGTTTAGCATTAGGGTTTAGCTTTAACTTTTGGGTTTAGCATTAGGGTTTAGCTTTAACTTTTGGGTTTAGCTTTATCTTTAGGGTTTGTATTAGGGTTTAGCATTAAGGGTTTAGCTTTAGTGTTTAGTTTTAGCTTTTGGTTTAGCATTAGGGTTTAGCTTTAGGGTTTAGAATTAGGGTTTAGCTTTAGGGTTTAGCATTAGGGTTTAGCTTTAGGGTTTAGCTTTAGTGTTTATGGTTTAAGATTAACAATATACACATTTTTTCAATTTTAAACATGTATATACATATATATATAATTGACAATATACATATATGTATAGTTAAAAGATTAACAATATACACATGTGTATAAATCCAAAATTAAAAAAAAAAATTAATCCTTAAAGAAAAAAAGCTGCGATTTTTCAAAAAAAAAAAAAAAAATATTTTTTTGCATTTTTTGCTTAGGGAAAATGTGTGGTCCAGATTGCTTCTCAAGTTTCTCAAATAGGGTGGACTTCTCTTAGGATCCCTACCCTATATATGTAGGGTAGGGTTCTAGAGTGAACACCCTCCCAAGAGTGAACTGTGTGAACTTATATGGACCGTTGATCTTCATCATCTTGAGATCATAAGAGAATGGCAAGATCGTAATTATTGAGTTAATTTTATCTATTTAATTGAATATATAAGGGTATTATTGTACATTAACAATTAACAAATATGGAAGGTGATAATTGAATGGTTTAATTGTCGTAATATTTTGAAATCTCTCCTAAAAAATAGTGCATTTCAAATCTTTCAAATATCTAACAATATCTCCTCCATTTTTTTGTGTTTTATCAAATAGAAGAAGACAGAGAGACAATCGAACGATGAATGAAGATTATCAGGGCGTCGACGAAGAACAATCGAACCAAGGTACACCGATGTAATCTTCATTGGCGATGGCAAAAAATAAACGACGAAGAACAGCGTCGGACCGTTCAAATCACTGGAAAAATCATCTTTTCTTCAACCAATAAAGGTACACAATGTAAATCTTAATCTTTATATGTTTGAGAAAGTAGTTGCGTGTTGTGTTCCTTTTATTAATGAACTAAGAACATAAAATCGGAATTAGGGCTTGAATGTTGTGTTCTGAAAGTTGTTTAGTTACATTTATTTGGTACAATGGTGTGATTTTTAGGAGTAGTTAATCGATTTCGTGTGATTTGAAGGAGAATGTTGATTTAACAAATTAGCTGATGGTAGAAAAATTCTCGCTGTACACTTGTGTACGTTGTCTTTAATTCGGTTGAGATGGTAGAAAAATTCTCGCAGTACACCTGTGTACATCATGGTTAACAGGGCTGATTTTTGCTCTGTTTTTTATTTTGTTGAATAATAAGTTTGATTAAACAGAATGAAGTTTGATTACACATGTGTACTGCTTGCCCAAAAGTGTTGTTTTTTTAATGTGAATTTATAAAATGTGTACACATGTGTACAGCGTGGTTAACAAGGCTGATTTTTGCTCTGTTTTTTAATTTTGTTGAATAATAAGTTTGATTAAACAGAATGAAGTTTGATTACACATGTGTACTGCTTGCCCAAAAGGGTTAATTTTTTGAATGTGAACTTATAAGATGTGTACATGTGTAATGCGTGGTTAACAAGGCTGATTTTTGCTCGATTTTTTGATTTTGTTGAATAATAAGTTTGATTAAACATAATGATGGATTGTGCTCTGTTTTTTTATTTTGTTAAATAATAAGTTTGATTATTTATGCGTTCAGGCCGAGTACGGAAATTGAGAATGCCTTGCCACACAGGTTAGATTTTGAAATAAAGATAGACAACAACACTATGGATTGCGGGGTCGTTCTCATGAGGCATATGGAAACGTCGTTCCGGATAACAGTCGAGAAGTGGGATGGTGGCTTCCCACTTGATCATACGACCAAGAAGGTGTGCTTGACACATTTGAGGAAGAAGTACGCATAATGGCTGAAGCAGTCGAACATGGGAAGGCGAGCGGAATAGGTTGTAATTAGTACGTCTATGTTGGTTGACAATATTAAACGTGTGATGGTATAATGTTTCTGTTTGTTGACAAAATTAAACATGTTGTGTTTTGATGTTTTGTTTTGTTTTGAAATAGTCGAACACAAATTTAGTTTTTATTTGTATGGTATTTTTGGTTTATAGACTGTTTTATGCCACCTTACTGTACGTAATATAGGGTGATGAATAATAAATTTTATACAACACTTACACAATACACCTGTTCACAGTTTGTAAAGAGAGCAAACTCAGTACACATGAATACTTGTTATATAAATATCCAAGTACACCTGTGTACAGACATAGTAAGCAGGTAAGTACACATGTGTACATATAATATGCAGTATACAAAACACATATTATTGAACGTGTTACACTACTATACGAATTTATGTTTCATAATTTTCGAATAAAAAAACAATGTTGTTTCTATGTTTGTGTATTTTGTAACACATTTTACAAAAAGTATCGCCGAATCGTAATTATCTCATCGCCTATTTTTTCTGTTTTGAAGTACCCAAGCGGGTTCCAAACCCTGCTAGCTGTGCCTACTCCTCATACATTGAGATTGCTTGTTCAATCGTACTAAATCTAGCTTACACAAACAGTTTGAATCCGGGGGGACAATTGGTGTCCAGTACCTAGTCCCATTAGGGGTTTCATATACATTACTCGCAATCAACTCTGCATAATTTTTTTTACAATAAGTACGTTTAATAAAATATTACATACATATAAAAGGGGGATCATTAGTTGTAAGTAGAACGGATAAGTTGTTCATCGACGAAAATTATGGCGGACCATTAGTTGTAAGATTGCAATAAGGAAAACAATGTATGAGGGTCTTCACAGGCTCATTAACAGAAAATATCCTATTTACATGCAACTACTGTGCATTATACACACGTGTACTATAATGTTGACATGTATAGATCACGCAGTACACATATGTACCTTCTTTATGTACAAATACGTGTTACATCAAACTGCCTGCAACTCCTGCAATTTTTTTTATCTTTTCTATCAATTTTGTGATTCACAATCACATTCTAATTCTATCTAAATCATCGGATCAACATGAATATCATATCCAATCAAATCAGATTTGAAAAACAACATCAACTCAGACTTTGAACTTTGAACAATCTGCAACTGGCTTTTCCGATTTAATGTTCGCCGGAATCCAATCCGTCTCCGATTAATGTTCATCGGAATACAAATACAATACCCAAAACACTAACGATACACACCTGGGTTTAACAAAAATCAACTGCCTTTTCCGATTAATGTTCGCCGGAATCTAAGCCGTTAATGATTAAGAGTCGCCAGATCCAACTACGATACCCAGCGCAACTGCCACCGACGATAACTGCCGGCGACGATAGAACTGCCGGCGAAGATCGAATGAATTATGGGTATTAAGAAATTCTGGGTATTATGGAAGAAGCGTGTGAATGAATTCTGGGTTTATGAAGATAAATATGAACGTGATGAACTGGGTTTATGAAGATAAATATGGTTGAATTCGATAAATCTGGAGAATGGATTCGATAAATATGAATGTGATAAACTTTGAAATAATCAATTGACATCTTCTAATTCATCATCATAGATTAGCAAAAAAATATAAGAAGATAGTAAAAAAAATGTCGAATATAATGGATTGATTGAGATCATAATAACATCACTTAAAAATTACGAAAAAAAATAGGAGATTGTAACTGCTATTCATTAAAGAAATTGAATTTCAAAAAAATAAAAAATAAATATGGAATTACGATCATACCCTTTGCATCTTTTAATCAAATGAATGGCTGAGATTGGTTCGCACAGTTCACAAACAATGATGTTGTTCACCAATAACCTCATCCTATATATATATAGGGTAAGGTTCATGCGAGAACCGCGAGAACCAATGTGAACACAACCTAAAATAGCTAAAAAAACCTAACCTCCACCTCCCCCCCCCCCCCCCTAAAAAAAAAAACCTAACCCCCCCCCCCCCCCCCAAAGCTAAATGCTAAAAACTAAACCCCCCTAAAAAACCTAAAAAAACCTAACCCCCCCCCCCCCCACCACCAAAAAAAAAAAAAAAAAAACCTAAGCCCCCTCCCCCACCACCCAAAAACCTAACCCCCAAGCTAAAATGCTATAAACTAAACCCCCAAAAAACCTAAAAAAATAAAAAAAAAATCTAAAAAACACACAAATTTTTTTTAATATTTTTTTACATTAAAATCGCTACTTTTAGTAGCCAAATTTTTTTTGCTACTGAAAGTAGCGATTTTTTTATAAAAAATATTAATTTTTTTTGTATTTTTTAGCTATTTTTAGGTACTTTTGATTGTGTTCACATTGGTTCTCGCGGTTCTCGCAATAAAGGGTGGTTTCTAACGGATCCTTCTCCTATATATATATATACTGTGAATCAAAATATCATTTTTGTCCACTTTTAATTAATGCTTTAATTACTAAGGGTAGTATAGACATTTTAATGTAGAATATTAATAAATATTTTAAAGAGTTACTTAAGTCTTATTAATGCAACCATAAATTCCTCATTCACCATCATTAATGTATTTGCTCCTACACAAATTTTATTAGAAGTGATAAAATTATTTAAAAATTTTGTGTCCTACACATATTTTATTATGAGTCGCAAAATTATTTAAAAGTGTTTGAGTCGCAAAATATTGTTTTAATGGTGTAGGAAACATTGAAAATGTAAGATCATGTACATTATTGTTTTTATTGAGTAAGGTGCACAACTATTTTATAAGATAGGCTCATTAAATGATTAGAGTTCATTAATTTAAATAGTAAAAATAAATAATAGACTCATTAAATGATTTGTTCAAATTACCTTTGTATCCTTTATTCTTTTTATTATTAATTTTTAATTCTTCTCATTTGAACTCTCCACTATATATATGCAAAACCGAACAACCATTTAACAAATTTTATGTAACACCCTGAAAACGGGTTTGGTAATCAAACCACGTTAATATTAAAAGACGAGTAAAGTACCGTTGGTGGTAAACGTTAACCCGTAAACAAAATAACTAGGAATAAATTTACCTAGTTATTAACATGTAAACAAGTAATAAAACATGGAGTTGTGGTCTTAAATAATTAAACTAAACATGAGGGACTAAAAAGGGGAAGAGTTGAAAGTTAAATAATAAAAACTAAAAACTAAACACAATACACACATTGAGTGTGTGTGTGCGCGTACAGTCAGGAGAAAGAACAAGGGCTTCACCCTTATTCAAGCACAAACCCAAAATTGAAGATCAATTCAAGACCCGAATTGAAGCGTGAACGCGTATAAACGATCACCTAGTGTTGATGCACAAGAATGTCTGTTGACTGCATCTTCATCAAGTCTTATATCAAGAAAGTCAAGATTAGATCTTAAAAGTCAAATTAGGGTTTAGTGTTGATTTAGGAAGAGTTTAGAGGGTTCCGTTTGAAACTGTAGTTTGAAATGAGGGTTCCGTTTGAAACTGTAGTTTGAAATGAGGGTTCCGTTTGAAACTGTTGTTTGAAATGAGGGTTCCGTTTGAACAGGATGTTTGAGATAGGGTTCCGTTTGAACCATGTTATGTTAATTTCAAACGGAAGGGTCTTTGTCTATATATAGGAATGTTAGTCACATTTCAAACGGAACGGTGGAACGGTACGGAACAGTAGGAGGTC
The DNA here is from genome assembly GCA_030545235.1 of Helianthus tuberosus. NCBI lineage: Eukaryota > Viridiplantae > Streptophyta > Magnoliopsida > Asterales > Asteraceae > Helianthus > Helianthus tuberosus. Next base: position 148,191,818 of record CM060381.1, read on the forward strand.
ATTGTGTGAATCACGAAGTGCTGCCGGATTTGTGTTAGAAAACATTGTACAAGCACACGGTTGATAATATAAAGAAAGATTAAAGGATATAAGCTGTTTTGGACGTTGTTTACTTTGATTCCGCCTTAGTAATCGATGTTGAACTGCCTTAACTGACTTTCAGGGTCACGTACACGATCCAACAAGTGGTATCAGAGCTCAGGACGAGGAGTTCATACCAAATACAGCTTGAAATCATCGGATTATCTCACTTCTACCTTTCTTTTCTGATTTTAACTAGTTGTCACGGTTAAAATGGCTTGAAACGTTCACATAACAAACGAAATTCACTTTTATCTAATCCTTGAAAGTTTGAAACCAAAATTCGACCTAAAACTGTTCGAAATCGTTCATACCGTTTGAAAATGTTCGCGATTTGCTGACGTCACCGTTTGAAATTAATCATATCGTTTGAAATTGAACAATCGTTTGAACTGATCGTTTGAAATTGACACTTATCGTTTGAAAACATATTGATCGTTTGAACTGATTGTTTGAAATTGACCGTTTGAAATATTTATCGTTTGAAATGGTTGTCGTTTGAAATGTATATCGTTTGAACTATATCGTTTGAGGTTGTCGTTTGAACATTTGTCGTTTGAAACTATAGTTCGTTTGAAAAAAAAAAATTGATCGTTTGAAACTTTTGATTCAAACGGAACAGTCCATCGTTTGAATCTTTATAGTTTGAAACTATTGTCGTTAAAACAGCCATCGTTTGAAACTATTGGTATTTCAAACGGAACAGTCCATTCCGTTTGAAAACAACTAGTTCGTATGAACCATTGTTTGAACCATTCCGTTTGAACAGGTTCCTATATTTTCCAAAATCAAAATTTTACTAAGTGTTTGTTTGTTTGATTGTTTGCAGGTGATTCAAGGCGATTTTGTTTGAGCAGGATAATTTCATTTGAAAGTGATTGACATTGTGAAAACTGTTATCTAAATATGGATAGTGATGATGAATATGGTTGTTCCTTTGGAGATGATATTTTTAACAATAATTCAATGGATATTATTGATATTCTTGCCGGAAAACAAAATTCTAGAAAATCATTTTCAATAAACAAGAATTCAAAAATTGTTGATTCAAAAATTGTTGTGGATAAAATAGAAAAGAGTTTTGAAGTTAGTTCTGAAAAAGATGAAAAAGTTTCAGAAGTTATTTCAGAAAAAGTTCCAGTTTTTGATCATTCATACTCATCTGATGAAGAGTGTGATGATGATAGCAAAGAACTTGAGAAATTTGAGTTTTATAAACAGTTATTTTCATCTGAAATGGTTAATGATTCTTTTGCAGAACAAATTGATGAGCTCAAGAATAAACTTGCTGTGAAAAAGATAAATCAAAAGGCAGCAGATGTTGAAGAAATTGAATAAATTAAGAAAGAAGCTGTTACGGAAAAACAGCAGGTTTTTGAGGAAGTAATTTCAAAGAAAGAAGAATCTGAAAAGTCTGTATCTGAGAAATCTGAACCAGTGATTAAGAAAAAGATTGCAGAAGACACACTAGTCTTTGAGGTTATTCAGAAAGAGAAGAAACAGGTTGAAGATATTCAGACTTTGAAAGCTGAAAAGAAAGCTGATGATGAACATATTTTGGAGTTGTGCTTAAACTATGAAAAACTGAAAACTGAAAATGTCAAACTGTTGAATGATGTGGACAGTTTGACATTGGAAAACAAAGTTTTGAAAGAAAAAGAAAAAGAGTTTAAAAATGAAAAATTAAAAATTGAAATAGATTTTCAAAGTCAAATAAAGATTTTAGAAGATGAGAGAGATATTTTTGGTAAAGATAATCTGGAAAAACAAATTGAAATTAATTCTCATCTTACTAAAATCATTCAGCTTGAAAAAGAAGCTGAAAAAGCTCGGATTAAAATCAAAGAGCTTGAGAATAAATTGAAAGGTTTTGTGAATTCTACATCACATATTTGTCCAAAACCGATCAATTCTGTTCCAATAAGTGACAATGTCACAAATTTTGACAAAGTCAAAATTGAAGATTGTGATGAAATATCTGATGATGAAAAAGAAAAGAAAAGAAAAATATTTTTAGATTTACAAGAAAAATTTAAAAATACTGTTTTGCAATCTACTGAAACAGGTGAATGTTCTAAACAAAAACCTGTTAAGAAGAGTGTAGAACAGAAACAAAAAGATAAAAATTTGAAAAATCCTAAAATTGAAAATAAAAGCTCATCAGTTAAGTCATCCAATCATTATGAAAAATCACAAAAATCTAAAAATGAAAATTCACAAAATGTTGGTAATAAGTGGTGCAGGTTTGACCACAGTGCTCAAAAGCAAAATCCAGCTTACAAGAGAATATGGGATGAAGATTATTCAAGGACAAATCATTACAATGATAGAAAACAAAGAAATGGTGATTACCACAAGGCAAATCAATGCTTTGATCTAAGTGTGTGGTATGAAGACGGTGTTTGGTATGAAAGTGGTGAATGGTACGATAACAGAGTGTGCTACACTTGTGGTGTTCAAGGACACATTGCTGTTAACTGCCAGAATCAGTGGTTTGAGACGAGGAGATGCTATAACTGCCAAATCAAAGGACATATTGCAAGAGATTGCCCAATGAGATCAAAAGGAAGATCGAGGGCTGAATCTCAGAAAATGGGAAAGAAATCAGTCAACGTCAAGCCCAAAGAACAGAAAGTTCAAGAACCAAAAGTTCAAGAACAAAAAGTTCAAGAAAAGAAAGTGAAGCTTTCTCAAGGGCAGAAAGACAGACTGAGGAAGAAGAGAAAGAAAGCAAGAGAATACTTGGAGAAAATTTTGTCCTCGGATAAAACTGGTAATCCGAGAAAAAGTTCTGATGAATTGTTTTCCTCAACTGCAGAGGCAAGCAAAACAAATTCATCAGATACACATCTGAGGACAAATGGGAAAGTAAAAAGGGAGTTAAAGAAAGAAAAATTAACTAATCAAAATGATAACCAATCAAAGAAAGTTAATTTTTCTGACAAAATCTTGATCAAGGTTTTCGAATATAAAAGAGATTGTGAAAGTTTATTCATTTCACAGCCTAATAAAAAGGGAAAACCTAGATCTAGTAAGAATTGGGTACCAATGAAGGTCGGCGATGAATCTGATGCGTTAAAGTCAGACAAGCCACCATCAGGCGATGAATTTGACTTGTCTAAGTCAAAAGAGCCACATTCAGGCAATGATTCTGGTTTGTCGAAACTAGAAGAGCCATCTGTTGAGGTAAAAACTGTCAAACCCAAGACTGGTCAGGCTTGGGTGAATCTTTTCAAATAGAAAAACCTGACTTGCCGGAGCTTCCAGGTTGGTAAGCGTGAAGCAGGTATCGGCATCATTCTTGAGAAATTCACAGGATGGTAACTGTGATATTTTGATTTACAAGTGGTAAATTAGGGACATTAAGTTGTACTTGATTTTCTACTAGTGTTTGTTGTTGACAAGGGTCTTAATTGTTAATTCTTTAAAATGGTCGAAAACGAACAATGTGATGAAACCCCGAGTTTGTGAAAAGACAAACAAAACTAATTTTCCGAAAAAAACCATTTGATTAAAACAAACTTAAGTGTTTTGAAATCTAAATGGGAAAATAGTTTGTTGTCAGGGGGAGTTCTGATTGTTAAGCCAAGAGAATGGTGAATTGAAGCGATTCGATATCAGTTTGTCACGTTTCTTGTATAGTTTGTTTTCAAATTTTCCTTGAAAATCAAAATTGAAACATATTTTGATTTTAGGGGGAGAAAAATTTAAAAAAAAATTAGAAAATTTGAAAATTTCAAAAACATTGAAAAAGCAAAAATGAGTTTTGTTGTGAAAAAGAGGAAATGATAGTAAATTAGTGAACTATCACAGCATGCTAAGGATATGAAATGTTAAATGTGATAAATGGTCTCACTGATGATGTGTCAGTAGGTTTTTGCACATTTAGTAGATTGTAACGAGATATAAACCTAAATTTCAAACTTGCTTATATCGTGGGTAACATCTCTCGAATATATGGGTAACCCCCGAAATCTTGTTTGAAAGGTCTCGTATTCTGATATAACTCATCATAATACCGAAAATTACAATCCAAAATATTACCAACATTTCAAGGAATAAATATACAAAGAATACCAAAAATACCGGTAAAACCGAACAAAGGAATATAACTCACAAAATATTCCGGAAATATTATTCATGTGTATATTTTGGTAAATAATATTTTGGACACCAAGTGAATGAAAATATGATTTTCACAATTATTACAAAGTTATATCATATTTTTGACAAGAAGAAAATATATTATTTTTGGGTGAATAAAAATATGTATTTTATTGGAAATATTAGAAGATATATTACTTTTGGACGAAATATAGATTTTCTCAAACAAAAACGGAATATATTACTTTTTTTTTGGGAGAAAATAAGCATATATATATATATATTTCCCAATATAGACTTGAAAATATATTATTTTTGGAACTTATTTGAAAATACAAATACTTTTGTCACCGGAAAAATTATCAATAATTTTTCTAAGTAATAATTCTTAAAATATATATTTTGGAAATATATATTAACGTATTTTTAGTAGAAATATTATTCCGGAAAAGTTAATACAAAATTAAGTATAAAGAATACTTGACAATTACAAGGAGATACGTATTCTCGTACGTATAAATACACTCCGAAATACGACACCGTTACATGGAAAAAATATACAAGTATAAGAATACAAATACAAATACACCCATCCTTGGGAAGGATATACATGTATAAATACTTGAAAAGTATTAAGTTAAAATATATTGTTTTAACAATTATTCCAAAATTTAATAAATATAATTTAAGTTAAAATAGTTATTATTTTAACAAATAATTACAACTTTGAATAATATTGAAGACACAAAGAACGTAACTCAAAGACACTAATTAATACTAAGTCAAGGCACGACCCACTCGTCTTACGTTGTAGGTAGTCGTGTACGCCAGGCGAAGCTTGAGTTACTGTGAGACGAAGACGCAAGACAGTGAGTTCATGTTCCCCCTTTTCTTTTAACTGTTTTCGGTTTTATAATTTCGGGGGTGAAGTACATGTTACAAACTGTTTACAATCGTTTATATGTGGTATGGTTAGCTAAGGAAGGGTACTGCTAGATCATGTGAGTGGTGGGTATGACGCTTAAGACCATTAATCCTCGTTGTAGGACCAAGGGACATGAGTGATAGATCTATTTGGGTGTAGCGAGCCCACACCCATGTGGACCGGGGTTTGGCCCATGAGGTGACTATGTCTTCAAACTGAAGCTGTGGCAAAATCTTCTAGGATTGAGTCTTCCTTCATCACGTCACACATATTAATGGCCTTGCAATCCATTAATGATCTATTTTTCCTTGTTGCTTTCATACCAGGGTTGCAAATACATACTTACCTACAATGATTACAAAGTTTATTCAAGCTCACACACTAAACACATGAACTCGCTCAACTTTTGTTGATGTTTTCAAACTACATGTATTTCAGGGAATTAAGTCTGGATCTGGCGGGCGTTTGGAGGTTTCAAGTTATGTTAAGAATAAAAGATGTCATCCATGGTCTTAGGGTTTGGTTAGTGTGTCTTATCCTGGACAAGTCACATCTTCCAATTCCTGGTTTTATCTAAAGTCTTTTGTTGAGTCCTTATGAAACTCTAAACAATTCGTATGGGTTGTAATTCAAATTTGAAGTCTACGTGTCAAGACAATGTTGTTATGTTTTTAAACTTATTTAATGGATGATCATCGTTAGTTTTATCATATAGTTGTTGTTATGATTGAATGCAATGATATTAATTTTTTACAAATGGAAAGACAAGAAACACAATGTTTACATTGCATACACAAGAATGCCTAGATCCATGAAACAATTTTTTTTACAAATGGAAAGACAAGAAACACAATGCACAGTTACTTTGTTGGTTTAGTCTGAGAGACTGGTTGGTTTAGTCTGGGAGACTAGATGGTTTAGTCTGGGAGACTAGGAAAGGAAAATGGATACATTAGGGGCTTCATTTCCTTGCTTCAGATTTCCACCACCATATTTACTTACGCTTTTGCCCTCCAACACAATGTCAAGAATCTGGGCCAAAAACAACCCATTATTCCATGATGTTTTTCTGCATCATAGCTTCTATAATTTTACAAATGTTGACTTCATTGGTCCAAAAGAAAGTCAAAATTTGCCAATGAGATATGGGTAGAGTGATTGGGGAAAGACTTGGTGTTTTTTGTGACCCAGGTTCGACTCCCACTCTCCCCATTATTTTCTGCGGCATCTAGGTGAAGGGCGAATACGGGTGGCGCCAGTTCGTCTTGGATGGGATGCGAGGTTTACCGCTTATTTCACTGTCGTGCTTTCGGGCGGGTGGAGGTCGGGTTTCCGCACGTCTGGGAGAGTCAAGGGGCTGGCAACGGTCGAGTAGTCGATTTTGGCCACAACACCCGATGTCACGGTAATTGGCACGTCGTTCTTTGCCGTTCAAAAAAAAAAAAAAAAACTCTCATGATACGTCATTCTAGAATGGGTGATTTAAAAATGGGTTAATGTGGGTTATTTACATTAGACAACAGATTAAATATGTGAAAATGTCAACCAAATGGTACTTGGACTTGTTTCTTATGCATGATCAAGTCATAAACTTATAATAAAGAACCTTTTTATTGAGTAATAAGTTAAGGAAGGACAAATAATATTAAAGTATCAACCTGACCCAACCCATTATAACAAGCGCCCAAATTTTACCCATTATGACCCGTTACCCAACCCATCTCACCCACCCGATTTGCTGTCAATGCTTGTTCTATGGATGTATGATGAGGACGTGCCTTGGTTCCCGTAAGAACAATTTTCCCAGAAACAAAAATCAGCAGAACAAGTTTTTGTTGTTTCGTTCGATACATACAAGTTATGCAAATAGTTCAGGTTCATACTATATGAAGAAACAAAAATAAGTGTGAAAACATAATAAATCATAAGAAGTTAGATAAACAATGGCTTATGATCAAAGTAAACTGTATAGAATATAGAGATCGCCTTTTCTGCTTGTTTACATATGAATGGTTCGATTAGGTTGTTCTTTCAAAAGGTCTTAGGCTGAAACTCAACCAGAAGTTTATTTTTGATTCATAACACATTCTAAATTCTTTTATTTTAGCATTAAGATTATTGATGTTTTTTGGGTCAGTTTTTATATACAAATTATTAAGAGTTCAAAATTTCTTATACAACCTTTTAAATTTTTGTTATATCATATTTACCTTTTCAAAACACTAAGTACATATTTATCCAACTCTTAGCAAAGAAAATCAGCAACTTCTAATGGTCTTTTTCACCAAATAAATTTAAAAGGATCTGTATATGAAAACTTGAACCCATAGCTAGGATATATATATATATGATTTTAGTCATAACAAGCACAACAATTATTATTTTAAAAATAGGCTAAAAGTGCTAATGGGTCAACTCGACCTTGTTAACCCATTTTGACATGTTACCCAACACGCCCATTATGAACTCGCACTTGAAAAGGCACCATGAGAATAAGCAGGCCTTCCCGACTAATGAGAAATTTTTAAGTCACATACGCCAACAATATTCCGAATCTTAAAATCCTACAACAAACCATAAAAGAAAACAATAAATTGTATAAAAAGAGACCAACTATCTAAGACACTTTCACACGTAGTTATTTAAGTAAAAGACTATAAACATGAGACAAACTGGATCAAAAGAAACAAAATTAAGGCTGTCACCTTTGGCTCTCGAATTCTCCTAATCATAGCGACAAAACGCTAAATAACCATAGTAAATACATCAGCAACAATCAAGACTTT